>JAHWFO010066747.1:928733-1004475 GCA_023313115.1 Rhysida immarginata | reverse complement strand
CAGCTCCAGATTTTCGTCTGCTTTGACATGTAAAAGTGCGGTGGTATGGCAATACCGATTCGGAAAACTTTCATGGTGCAGACAGTCAGCTGCTCTTTCATTTCCATCAGTTGCTCTATACCCAAGATGAATGTCAGCCATTTCAGCAGTTGTGAGACGTTTTTTAGTGTACTCGATGTTTATAATCACATATCTGAAATGTCAATGAAGATGCGTCTAATTTACCTGTTTTAAAAAATTGGCTAACCCATCGGGTCAAAGCAATACCAGCTGTAGGAATAGGAAAAATATTAAAATTTCATTAAGCTGTATCGCGAAAGGAAATGAAAGAATTTTGCTGCCTGAAGTTTAGAATTTTCTATCGAAGCAAGGAATCATTTCCACCACTCAATTTATTGGCAGAAATTGTTTGTGTTGGTACATTCTATATACTCTGGAGGTTTGGTATAAAACTTTATATGAAATGTTATACGAGATAACACAGAAAAACTGATTAGAATTCACATGAAAATTGATTGCCTTCACTATTAGATTTGGATAATTTGCCAATCCAATAGATTATGTTCATTGTTTATGGAAAGAAAGGAAAGAAAGCCCTCAAAAGAGGAAGGAGTACAAATTTATAACAATTATATTGGGTTGTGCCATTAGTAGTTATTCAATTCTATTTTTTGGGAAGGTAGCATTATGCACAATAGGCCTTTTACGCGATACTTGAGCGCTAACTAGTGGCAGATATGAGAACTACAACATGAGGAAAACAAAACATGGCTGCAGTGAAGTTTCTATGAAAACGGATATAACATACAAAACTGTAGTTACTGAATTCAGAAAAGTCACAGAATTGTACTGTGTTTGGTTCTATAAGCATAGTTGTTTTCCTCCTGCCGTAGAACTGCTCATCGCCAACAGATGGCGAATCGTCGCACGCATGCTCAGTTTGTTATCCCGGTAAAGGTCTATTATCTCTTTATGTGTGTGTATGAATAAGCATCGGAATTACTTCAAAAGGTGTTGTTATCAGAAGTGTTTCAGCTCTTAGTCCAATCCTGTTTAACATCTACTGCTGGGACCTCTATGAAACGGCTGAACAGCATATACACTACATGATCAAAGGAGTTGGGACACCCCTGTGAACACCTGGGGTGTTTCTCCTGGACTGGACTGGGCCCGCTCATCAAGGTGGACGGAAACCTTAATGCTGATGGCTACAGGACCATTCTGGATAACGGGGCACTTCCAGCGCTGTGGGAACACTTTGGTTACGGGCCGTTCCTCTTCCAGCACTACAATGCGCCTTGCCACAAAGCAAGATCTATATCCGACTGGTTTGAACGAGATGCGGTTGAAGTAGATTAGCCCGCCCTGAGTCCTGATCTCAACCCCATCGAACATCTTTGGGACGAATTGGAACGACGTGTGAGATCCAGGATGGTTCGCCCTACATCTGTCCAGGAACTGACCACGACACTCCTCGAGGAATGGAGGTCAATACCTGTGGACACTTACCGTATACTTGTGGACGGTATGCCATGTAGGGTGGAGGCAGTGATAGCAGCTCGGGCTGGTCCTACACACTACTGATTGAAACTTTTTGCGGCTTTACGGTAGAGCAACAGGTGTCCCAACTCCTTGGATCATGTAGTGTATAAATACATGTATTACTGGAGACCGGGCGGACACTTCCCGGCAACTCTCATCTCGGCTCTAATCAAGAGCATCACTGATTATTATGTCCTTCTTGCTATTATGTCGAGAATCAACTATCAGGCCAATCAGGGTGCTGGAACACTCGCGCAATAGAAGAATTCTATCGGCTCTAAAAAAGCACACTGGTTGACGCTCTATACTATTCCGTAAACCTAATTCCTCCTTGGCCCAGATGGATGGATCGGCTTTAAAGATATTCATGAGATTTTATCAACTCCTCAATAGGGATAATCAACCAAATAATTTAGAAAACTCAATTCCAAAGTATTTAAATCCTCTCTATGTCAGGACTCTTTCCGAGCTGGCTTAGAAGATGAATATCCAAGGATTTCGACTTCAGCCATATGCCATATTACCTTCACCTGCAATCTTTACAACGGACTGGGACTCCCGTTTCTTCATCCCCTCTTTTCCCAATAATTTCAACCAATTTACAAAAGGAACAATCTTTTATAACATGCTCACAGTCAATTTCACTAACCACAAAAAATGGTTCACCGATGCTTCCTTGGTGCCGCCTCAAGAAATAGCAGGTCTGAGGATATACAACTCTGATAATTCAAATCAGTTCCAAACAGAGTACGCATTTAATACCTTCACAGCAGAAGCCTGGGTAATAATCAAAGCCTTCATATCATTAACTCCAAACACAGACATGAACAACGGCATGCAATTGTTTCGTACTGCAAATTAGTTCTCTCTTTCCTTCATCGATCACTAAGGGAGTGCAATTGGAAATTGTCTTCTCAAATAGACCTAATCTCTGCCTGTATCTTGGTGCTAGACCAACTCTAAATGCAGTGTTCCATGACCAGGAGATGGAGGAGGACGTCGTTTCTTCGATGGCGTTTTCTGTCTCCATCTCCTCTTTCCCATTCTTCTCCCTGTCCCATTCTTTCCACAGCATCTCCATGCAGTGTTCCATGACCATCATGCGGTGCTTGGACTCGATTCGAGAGGGACGGCATCATCGAGTACTTAATCAGACTGGAAGAAGAACGAAAGGGCGGAAGAGCCCCCCCCCCCAATAGAAGTGCTCATCCAGGTCCGCCAATATTAATAATATAAAAAGGACACTGTTACCCAGCTTCAATTTGTAACAGGATAGCCTCCGAAGATGATGTAAATCGAAACGTGTTAGGCAATTAAACTCTTGTATCTGTATCACTTTAGGACTCTTTTCGTTTATTTATTCAACTTACGTGATACTAGATATGGACATCCTTAATGAAAATTAATGTTTAAAATTACCGTTAACGGTTCATCTTTTTCCTTGTAAGCGGTTGCTAAAAACCTGTAACTCGGTGGTCGAAAATGCACGCAGTGACATCTTGCGGATACCCCAATAAATTGTGCAAGTAATTAGGTTGATTGGTTGGTTGATTGAAATTTCAGGGAGTCGACTTCTATGGCCATTTTGCGCCCGACAAAAAGTTTAAATACCACAGTTTATGTTTGGCCCACTCAGCTGAAAAACTTGATAAAAAAAACAATGAAACAAAACCGCAAAGAGGCAACACAACGACATACAACACAAAGTAAAACAAATAATTATATACAATCAGATAAAATAACTCCAACACTAAGCTAAAATCTAAAATATAACAGCTCAATATAGATCAAAAGTAAAGACTACCAGAATTAAAAACAATAGTATTACATATTTAAAATCCATTGAAGCTATGTTACTATTTAAAAATGTTTTGTCCAATAAGATACGGGTATTTATAAAAATTGTTTAAATTAAATGATCACTGTCGATTATGTCGAAATACTTCTGCCATTTCGCTTTCTGGTACGTCGACCTCGAACTCAGATGAAGAACTCATATCTGAGCCCGCAGGAGGATCCTCTTCACTTGGGATACCCAATCGTCGCTTCTTTTGTTCTTCTGGACTTTTGCAATCGCCTTGACGTTTCCTTTCATTTTTATCATTCTCCTTGTGTATTCTATAACTCTTTTGAACTTCCTTAGGCTTTTCCTTTATCCTGTCTTTTTTCCAGTTTCTTTTTACTAATTTCTGTATCAATTTTTGAGGGCTGTAATTATGTTCCTTCAGTGGTCAAATAACTGTCATAGTTCCCACCGATTTTATTAATCTCGTTTGTTTTACCATTCCTGCATAGGATCGCGAAGATCCTTCTCTACGAGTGTTATATGTCCGTTTTGCCTCCAAATATGAACATTTAATATTTATACGGATTGTCTGTATTTCCTTTTCAGTTTTCCAAATTGGACAATCCCGAGAGATAGCTGAATGATCACCCTTACAATTACTACACCAGGGTGTAGAATCGCAGGTATCCCTCTTGTGCCCTTGTTTTCCACATCTGCCACAAAGTGCAGGAAATCTGCAGTTCACTTTCGTTATGTCCGAATTTCAAACACTGGAAGCAACATAGGGGATACGGCACATACGGTCTAACACGTGCTTTTAAATATCCCATACTTATCGTATCGGGCAGAATATTTCCTTCAAATGTTACAAGGAAAGAATGAGTAAGTTGGACCTCCCCATTCCTACCAGAAGTGAAACGTCTAATGCCTCTAACCCCCTGGTCTTTTAATTCTTTTAAAAGGGTTTCATCATTCATAGATTTTAGATCTTTGCTCGTAAAGACCCCCTTACAGAAATTCAAGGATGGATGGGGTAAGCCCTAGCTTTTATCTTCCCTAGTTTGTCGCATTCCAACAAAAGTTGGGCCTGTCTGGAGGTAAAAACTTCCACTACAAGGCTATTTTGAAAATATCGCTGTACAGACTTTACCTTCCCTAGAAGTCGTTTAATAGCCCTATCTACCACAAAAGGCGAGAGAGATGAGAAAGATGTCCTATCTACTAATTCAAGAACGATGAATTTTGGATCTACGCATTTTATCGCCTGTTTCTCTACTTTTCCACATTATTAGGTAGCTTTTGTCCTTTACCGTTTTCCATAAATTGCAAAAAAACTTCAGTCTTCTGACTCCCTACCCACCACCGAGCCCAACAAGGGGATGCACATTGGCACCAGGGATATCAGAGGACTATAGGCAGCACCTAACCCTAAAGCCGAATCCAAGGAGTCGACCAGCCGATTGACCTGAACGGGCTAGTTCAGGATCCCTTCTTTCGGAGAAGCAGGGGCCAAAGTGGTGTGTTGTTCCGGAATAGCCTTCCCGCAACCACCAGGACTCCCCTTTCCCCTGAATTCGGGTCGCCGCGCACGGCAAACACGCGGGTGGCCGACGTACTGGTCACACAGGAGGCTATAAAGCCTCCGTTGTGAGCACCGGTGCCCTGGGCGGGTCCACAACCGACCGGATATATTTATTCTGACCTCTTAGCTAAGGCCTGTCTGGTGTGGGTGTCCCTATCCAGCATAGCCCTTAGCATCATTGAGGCACTCAAACCCCTCCACCACGTCAAGGTAGTACCCACGGAAGGGAAGCAAGTAATTACAATTATTAATTCTACTTGTTATAACTGCTGTAAGAAATGCCAATCTGTCGAGACACTTCTCGCGCACTGCATTCCCCGTGTGCAGAAATCTTCGACAGTGCTTGCACAGTCTGTTCGATTGTCTGGGCGACAGGAGTGGATGGTGAGGACCGGGCACTTCTTGGACTTCCAGCCAAATAACCAGTGGCTTCAAATAGTCGTATTGTTTTTGTCACTGCAGCACACGTCATAGATCCTTTACTATCTCGCATTCCATGCAGGTGTCCGTATGCCCGAAATGCCACATGGCACTTTCCTTATTCTGATAATAAAGTTTAACTAAGAGGGCCTTCTCGACAAATAATAGCTTTTCTATGCCTACAATTTTGTTATGGTGATGCCTAACCTGACAACGCCATCTGTTGGTCAAAAACCGAACAATTTTAGCAGTATTTTTTTTCTGTAAAAGAAAAGCCGACTTCATTTCAATCATTTTTGTACAAACAGAATCATTTATATACATTCGTGTGCGAATAATTGAGTTTTAAAATTTTTTTGACTTTCGGTTCACCCTGTAATTTTTATCATTTTTTCAAAAATTATCTTCAATTCAGATTCAAAATACAGAATGGCTCACTTAAAGTGAAGCAATGGCGAACTTCTAAAAAAACCTTCTGACAGAGTTCTTTTAATGGAAAATGCCATTTTCGAATATGGAAATCAACTTTGAAATGAGCAATGGAAACCCCTATTTTTAATGGTATTTTCAGATTGTACACATTATTTGAGAAATGTTTTTTTGTTATTGGTATTTTTTCAATTAATCCAACCGTTTAGGAGATAGATGAAAGTTTGAAACTTTTTAAAGTTTTGAATCCAATTTTATCGATGAAGACAAAGCGATAGAGCGTGGGTCTTAGAGACATTCCTATTCTACTTGTTGATGGTTTTTAAGAATCCGAAGTCAGAATTTCTTAGTAATTTACATCTACTTCAAAAATACAAATTTATTAGTACTCACATAGAGTCTCTACCAAACTTCATTTGGTATTGATTTTATGTTACCATTTGAAGAAAACTGCTGCAGAATCGCATCGACTGCCTGTCGAAGCTTACGGTGAGCATGCTCTTGGTAAATCACAGTGCTTTGAGTTGTTTAAAAAATTCAAAAGTGGCGATTTTGACGTGAGAAACGATGCTCTGTGTTTGGAGGAATCAGAAAGGTGTGATCTATTATGAGCTGCTGAAACCTGCCGAAACCGTTAATACTGAACGCTACCGACAACAAATGATCGATTTGAATCAAGCTTTGCGTGATAAACGACCAGTATATCAAAAAAGGCACCACAAGGTGATTTTGCTTCATGATAATGCACCATCACATACAGTAAAACTGGTCAAGGAAACGATTGAAGCGTTTCGTTGGGAAATAGTGTCGCATGCGGCTTACTCGCCATACTCCGCTCCATCCGATTACTACTTAATTGCATCGATGGGACACGCACTTGCTGAGCAGCGCTTCACTTCTTACGAAAATTTACGAAAATGGCTCGATGACTGGTTTCCCTCAAAAGAGCAACTGTCACGTGTATGTAATAATAAGGTGAGTATGCGCAGTGGAATATACGACACGTAGACAGATGACGTACAAATGAAATAGTTTATTGGAAAAATATGAATGAACAAAAAGTAAATAAATATGCTTAAATTTAAAGCTAGAATATGGATTATTCAATTAAGAAAACTTAGGAAACTACTTCTTCACTAAGCTAAATGAACAACATCTTATAATTAGTCAGATAAGGAACACATGTTAACATTTATGAAACAATGCAACAATTGATAAAGGTATAGTCAAGGATTACAAACAGGTAAGTAACATACGGAATTATAACTCACTCCAATCCTTATTTAAATAAAAAGGCAACAATAATAAATAGGAAGATAGGGATACTATTATCCCACCATTAAACCAATAGTAACCAAACAGGTAGGCATACAAATTATTGTAGCACAATCCAACCGGTTAGCTTGTTTCCGCTAAACACCGTTGACCTTAGCAATTTACCAAATGTCTATACTCGTATGCAACATATAAATTCAGTCCAAAGTTCAATGGTACAACGTAATATATAAATGCAAGTACGAATAGAGACAATACGCTAGTTGCGTAAATAACGTATGCAAGATGAATGTCTTAACTCTAACACATGAACCAATCGACTTTACACTAATAAGGTTCAATAATCAAAGTTGAGTCCAGAGAATCAATTCGTCCAATGTCCGTCTGACACAAGTCTTAACCACTGAATCAAGTGATAAACTCTAATCTGACTTTATAATGAGGTAATAACCACTAGACATAATTATAAATTAGCATTAGACACTATGACATAATACAAGAGCTCACTCGTCACTATTCAAACCACGTGGGCAAAAAAGCACCAAAATTAGAAATCACAGGAACAAAATAAATTGCCGGTTACCTACACACACATTGAGCACCCACACCAAATAACAAAACTAACTATTTAGAGCACACATTAGGTAATTAAAACCGCATTTCCCTCGCCGAATTTGATACTCGGAAGAACTGGAGAACTTGTGCACTATCATACAACGCACTCCTTTTAGTACGCCAAACGTTTCACGTAGGTGAAGCCCATGGCCCTCTCAAAATAAGCGGCCATGCCACAAGGCCATAGACACTGCACCCTAGAGCTCGTTTTTAGCTCGTAGCATGCCAGCTCTGAGAAACACTCACTCGCAATGTGGGAATTGTTGCCCAATATAAATTGAATGCTTACCAGCATTAATGTCGGAAGCTCCGGTACTCGGGATACCAGTCGGGGAGGTTCTATGAAGCGCGTAGACTCGGCTTCACGCTCGCTTGTCGAGAAGGATTGCCACGTCGGCAATTTCGCCGTAACGAGGTTCCGTTCATGAGTCGTGGCGTTGGTCACCCTGTCCTCAATGAAAGGCCGGGACGCTCGATCCTCTGCAACGGGCTGCTTGTAGACCTTCTCCGTACCCTCGGTGGCTAGCAGATCTTTTCTCCGTCTGGGATTCTCCATCCACCTTGAAGAGAGTTTTTTAGCTCCTTCTCCATCGCCTTCCACATAACGACTCTCCTGATTGTCGCATTCGCTCGCCTCACGACGAAACTCCCGCTCCTTCTTCTGATTGGTCGACGTGTGTCGCATTCGCTGACGCTTGTGGTTTCGTCCATCTTCCGGTTTCGTTCGGTAGAAGAAACGAGTCCGGTAGCGATGGACGACATCACCGGAATTCGGGGTGTTATTCGAATTCCGTGACAGCAACAGTTTTTTTGGCGTGGCATCCACAAATTGTCAGACAGGTGGGGAAAATGTAGAGCCAGCAATGGGCAATACTTCGAATAAAATATTTTTTATCATTTTCATACAATAAGCGTGTATTTTCTACAAAAATGCCGGTTTCATATACCTGGCTACTTACTCTTAGTAAGCTATTTTCCGAATTTCAATCTTCTTTGTCAAAAAATGTAGAAAATATGAAGGGGACAGACAGACGAACATGGTAAAACCAATAAGTAACTCCATTCATCTAGTATTTAATAAATTAATAATTTCTGGAGCTCGTTGATAAATATTATTTATTGCCATTAGACATGAGTGCTGAATGTCTACGGACGAAAAGACAGAAGGCGCAAATACTCTTTGTAATATTTGAAACTTTTGTTTATTTGAGTTACCCACCATCCATCCGTTATGAATATATTACTCCTATCTAATCGGGAACATTGCCAAAATGGCGGTTAAAGTTAATCATTTCGGTCTTTCGAGCCGGATAGATAGGCCATGTTTCCGATTAGATAGTACTTGTGTGTCTTTTATATCTTTTATAGTACTTGATGCTCTATCAGAATCGGAATCGAAACTCAAAAAATTCAAAAAACATTGGCGACGAACGAATGACTTCTTGAATAGTATCGATGCTTTTAATAGGAGGTTGGATATTATGGATTTGCAATTGCGTCACCACAGCGCGCAACTGTTTATGGATTGGTATTAGCAACATCCGATTGTTGCAGAGAGCGAAAGAAACACGCGAAAGTTTCATCGTGCTTAAATTCTACAAATATTCCACTATTTAGAAATCGTTTTCGAAAATAGAAAAAATGTATGTATATATTCTAAAATATTTTAAATGCTCTAAACGTACTTTGTATATTTTTAAAGTGGGAAAAATGAATAAAGATGAAATAAAGCTGGGCTGAGAGTCATTGCTACCAAAATGGGTGGAAGAAAAGCAGAGTTTAATCTATACATATAAAATGCAATGTAAGTATGTTTATCCGGTTTTAAAAGGCAACTTAGAAGCAAGCTTTAAAGTTGAAATTTAACACAGCCGTGTAATACTACCACGATGATGGAAAAAATCTAAAACTGGAGGTAAGTCTCTCAAAAACGTAGAAATTAATAATCTTTATATCTATATATATCTATGTATATGAAATAGACTTGGTTTATATTTGTTTCCTTGCATGTGTGAACAATCAGCCCGTTGTGTTTGCGTCAACAATCGGCTGGATGAACATTGGTTGATGAAATTATTACATGCCGCAGCTGACGAAAAAGACACGCCCTGGCACTGAAAAGTCACCTGACCATCTTAGTCCAAGTAACAATGTAATATTCATTGTTTCCATGTTGGATTTTAGCAATCAGTATTTTTTCGTTTGTTAGAAACAATGAAGGTTACATTGCTGCTTCGACCAACACCTCCTAAAGAGAAAGCAACACCACCTAAAGACAAGGCCTGAGCGCGGAAACGTCATACATTGTTAAAACGTCATAAGTAAACATCTTTAATCGCATTTCTACTAATGATAAGCCCGAAATTATGACTAGGTATGATGACGTAACAATATATGAAATTTCTGTACGCAGGCCTTCTCTTTAGCTGGTGTTGGAGAAAGCCTCTGCACGGAAATTCAGGGCTTATTATTAGTAGAAATACGAATAACAATGCACTACTATGATGATGTAACAATGTATGACGGTTTCCGTGCAGAGGCTTTCTCTTTAGGTGTTGCCATAGCCTAATAATGAGAAGTCTGTCCGCTCTCGTTTTCAAATGTTGTCTAAATTCCCTAGTGGCGGACGAACTCTAAGTCAAATCCATTGTTTACTACTGCAATCATAACGGAGACAAAATGTCGTTTATTAAATTGGAGAAATTTTTATGAAGAAATTTAATTTCCAAGTCCTTTACACAAAACGTTTTTCTATTTTTTTCTTTTCGAAAAGAAAAACAACCCCAAAAAACCCCCAAGAAAATAAAACAACCGTGAGCTATATGAATTAAGGTTGTTATAACGGAACTCTTATTCAAAATAGTTTGAAATAATAAGGATTTTGCCATATTAGAAAATTTGATGAATGGTTTTCATTGGATTCCCTAAATTAGATGAAATAAAAGCTTTTTTAAAAAATTATAGGACCTCTAAAGTTTTTTTTATTCTTGCTGTTATAAATAGAAAATTGCATGCATACCTTTTTTTTGCAGTCAGATAAAATGCGATGAAGAATATCGTAAAAAGCTTTTGATAACGACCTGTCATTAACAAAACTCAATAGCAAAACAGTACCTGAATAGATCCAGAAAAGAGAAGGAGATAGCTGAACGCTTGGCGCGCTGCTGTCGTTATTATTGTTGTAGGACGTCGATCTGGCAACAGCTATAACAATGAAACCGACCCGTATTGAACAGACTTCTCATTATTAGGCTATGGTGTTGCTTCGACTAACAAGAAGAGGTGACTTTTCCGTGCCAGGGCCTGTTTTTTTCGTCAGGTACGATGCTTGCTTTAATGATTCACGTTTTAAGGGGAATAGTTATAAAAAGTAATAAATAAATAAAATAAAAAATCATTATTTCTTTTTTTAATAAAATCTTTGGAGAGAGATGTAAGAAATTATTCTAAAACAAATAGGAGAATACAACTTCTAGGCGTGCAGCTGCTCAAGCTTTTCCTGAAAATGTGTGGGTACTTTTCCTCATGAGCTAATAACTGGAGAGAATTTATTTTTCATATTGTTTCTGCAATTTAGTAAATTCCTTTAGAGAAGATTTAGATGTAGTAACTTTATTTAGAGAAGTTTTAGGTAATGTTTACCTAAACGTATTAGAAAATTCTAAAGATCTCATCTGATTGTGCGAGACGCCAATCCTTGCTGCTAAAACTGATACTGTCAATATAAACAACCACATTCAGGACATGATTCCACGATCTATAACTGAATACCACTCTATTGAAGCGGTTAAATGTTGAGGAGATATGCTGATGAGGCTGTAAACAGAGTTCCTTAACTCCCTCAATCCATCTATTAAGTATTTTTAATATACACGGAAATAAATAAATACTCATAGCCTTTCTTTTATATTTTGAAATGTTACGGATGTATTGTCGTATTTTCCTGGGTGAACCCAATTGGACACAAAATTCCAGGGCGAGCATTTAAAAGAATTCTTTTCCTTTTTCAAAGTGAATATTTACTTTATTAAGGGTTTTTCGTTTATATTCAAATTCTGATACTGCAAAATTTCACCATATAAACAGCCCGAGGAACGCCGGGCAAATCAGCTAGTTTTAACATATTAAAGAAATCTATGTGTTTCAGAGCATTAAGTATTCTTATAGTCCATAATTTAAATATGCCATGGACCCCTTCTTGAAATGAAATCCCTCTTTCCTATTACACTTCTGTGCTGAATCAACCTGAATCAGGGATAAATATTTAAGAATACATATAAATAATAAAAAATAGATCGCTACGTAGGGAAACAATTTTTACTACTTATACATGTGATGTTGGAAACGTTTACCTCATAATTTTTACTATCATCAGCAGTAAAATTATTTTTTCAATTATTAGTACAACTACTAACAAAAAAAATGAGTGCAACTATTATCAGATCTACAATTGTTATAAATTTTAGTGAGTGTCTTGTCCCGATTTAAAATCTTATATGCCTCTTTGGGAGATTTGCTTCCATGATTCAGTATTTTTCGATCTAATTAAAAGTAAATTTGAAGTTACTGAATTTTTAGGTAATTTTTTTATGTAATTTGATAACAGTACAAAAAATACAAATTGTATGATAATTAAAGGTTTGATCATGTTTTAAAACTTTTTAATTTTATTTTAGTTTTATTTCATTAATTTAATCCTTCAAATTTTGTAATTAATTTTATAAGTGTTTAATTAATAAAATGTTAAATTCTTAAATTAACATAAATTTATGATTAACACAAATTAATAAAACACTAAATTTAAAGAAAACACTATTATTTATCCTGAGACGTGACCGTGTAATCTTCAGGAGAAAAAAGAAGACGGCATAATTTCATGTGATTTAGAAATCTTCTTTCCAGATTTGATTTTTTGAATCCACTGCTTATTTAGAATTCCATTTTTTGTAAAGGAATAAAATTTCAATCCTTTATTCTTCTGAAAACTTGCCGAGGATTGGTGAACACAACAATTGTACGGCATTTTCGCGTTAACTTAACCTCACCGGATGTTGCCAATACCAAAATCGTTCCTTGCACACTGTGGCGGCGCAATAAAAACTAAAACATCCAGCTTCCTATTAATACCATTCTGGCAACGCAGACCACGTATCCTTAACTGGTTTTAATAATAGGAAATCATTAGCTTAATTCTGCAATAGCTCTGTTCTTTATTTCAAGAAGTAAAAGTTTTATCTATATTGAATCTTCCCTTAACTTTAGATATCATTTCCCGCCTTTAATAGAATAACTCCTTCAATGAATTTGGAAAGAGGCTAAAGTGGAAAGTTTTGAATAAAGAATTTTAATTTCCTGAATGAGATTTTTTTTCAAAATTAATCTTCACCTTTGAATTAAGAAAATTACACCGATAAGAATATCCACGGAGACAGGCATTTTGAATAATCAAGAGTGCGGAAGGGATAAGCATTATGCCAATTAAATATTTTCTAATGACGGAATTAATTAATTCTCAATTTAATAGACCTTTACAATTGAGAAAAAATAAGTTTACTTTAAAGCGAAAATCGGTTAGTCTTGTAGGGAATTAAGTGCCGCCTACAAATGGCGATTTCAAACTTCGAGCTTGACCTCTGACATTTTGAATATATCCATTCCGAAAAGAAGGGAAATACGGTATTTGCGACTGTGTACTGTATAAGCAAGAAACACAGGGTCATTTAGATAGCGACAATTGTTTGTATAGAGTGGTGCAAATCTATTTCTCTTAAAGGTCATACTAATCAAAATAATGTTAGGATGTCTGTTTGGGATAACATTATAGATCATGACGAGCAATTATAGGTCCAGGGTTTGCAGCTTTTTATTCTGCCAAAATGCTAAGAATGTTGGTGTTAATAATTTCTTCAAATTTTGTAATCTCAGCGCTATGGAAAGTTTTTCACTACCTATTAAATTTATGGACACAGCACAATACAGACATCGAATGACTCAGTTTCTATTCGCGTGCTCATGAGTAATTAAATCAGATATATTTCAAGGAATAAAGCATTCAATAAAGTTTCGATTTTTTTTTATTTAAATTTTTTCTTGAAAAAAAAAAGAATCCCCGTTTTTAAAACGGGATTAACTCTCGTAACTGTCCAAGAACTAAAATTTTTAGCTACAAACAGTGTTTATTTTCTTAAAAGAAGAACATTACTTCTCATTTCGGCATTATTAAATATAGGATATCATTAATGACTTGGGAGTAATAGAATTTGTCCCCATCAGTTAACTGAAATCTTACTAACCAGTTTCTGTACAATAACAGATATTTTGGTCGTATTATCTGGTCCAGTTAGGAGACTAAAATTGCGACCAAAAATTTAATGACTGTCTTTACTATCGCATATAAAGATTACGTGACACAAACTCAAACATTTATTATCTATATTTTTATTCGTGTCTACATACATTATTTGTTGTTGCAAATAGAGTTCAGTTTTTTAATGTAATACCCTAGGTCATTCAAATAGCTATTAAAATAAAAATTTGGCATCTGAACAATAAAGGACAACAAAGTGCTACATTAACAACAAATAACATATAAAGATCTCAGCCTTATTTTTTTACAGGGAAAAAAATAAGTAACATTTATTTACGTAGGATGTCACTCATCCGCCCTTAGGATAAATGTTGGCTAGACTTTATTTCTCATATTCCGCCAACAGTATTCCTTTGGCGATAATAATTTTCTTTTATATTCTCTTTCCACGCTTTGTTGCTTTATTTATAACAATTTTCTTGAAAATTCTATTTCCATGCTTTGTTGTTTTATTTGCAACAACAGTATAGTTACGTTACTGTGGTGGTAACGAGGCCAACGAGAGTCAGGCCAGGGCCAACACCATCTAGACAGAAGGCCTGCGCACAGAAATGTCATACATTGTTACATCATCATCAAACGGCCAAATTTAAGGCTTATTATTGGTAGAATTACGATTAACAATAGCCGCTTTAGTGTGATGTAACAATGTATGACGTTTCTGTGCGCAGCCTTCTGTCTAGGTGGTGTTGCCAGGGCACTCAAAAGTCACCTGATCATCAGGGTCCGGGCAACAATCCATTCTTCATTGTTTCCAACAAACGAAAAAATACCGATTGTTAAAATCCAAGATGGAGACAATGAAGGATGAATTGTTGCCCGGACCCCGATGATCATGTGGCTTTTGAGTGCCCTGGCCTGTCTCTCGTTGGCCTCGGGTGGTAATGATCTACACGCTAAATCACAATCACCACACCCACAAAGAAAACCCATTGGCAAACAAACATGACGTCACAACCTGCATCATGAAACTAAAATTCCATAGGGACGAAGGAAAAATGAATTTAATTTAAAAATTTTTTAATGGAAAAAAACCCGAAGTTGGGATAAAAACCCCCCTGTCGCCCCCTACACGGCCAGAAGTATCCATAACAAAAGGTGGTACCGGAGTATGTCTTGCAGGGACGGAATCTATAAAGGGACAAACGGGGTTCTAGAAATTTTGGCGTCGACTACAAAGGTCATTTTGCGCCTTTTACACAAGTTATATCTGTACGCAGCCCGGGACAAACACAAACACCCATGCCGACGGCGAGATTCGAACCCGCGGCCAGGCGGACTCGAGAACTAGAAAGCCCACGCCCTAGCCCTCTCGGCCACCTGGCCGGCCAGACGGAGCGAACTTGGATTTTAGTAATAGTAGATAGATATTCTTTACATTTTGTAGGGCAAGATATTTTCGCATATCTATCTACTATTACTAAAATCCAAGTTCGCTCCGTCTGTCCCTTTAATAGACTCCGTCTCTGCAAGACATACCCCGGAACCACCTTTTGTTATGGATACTTCTGACCGGGTATAATTTTCTAAATTTGTAAATCTGTACAAATAAAGATGCTCTATCCTTTTCGAATAAACTGTACTATTGTTCTCTTTAAAACAATCCATATTATTATAATCTTTTTAATTGGAGTCTTTTATCTTATATCGATATTAAGTAGCGGAAAAATGGAGTACTTATTGGTTTCACAATGTCCGTCTGTCCTCTTCATAATTTCTGCATTTTTTGAGGTAGAAGGTTGAAATTCGGGATGTAGCTTACTATGGGCATGTAAACCTTCACCAATTAGTTTAGTTTTGATTGACTCACTGGGGTCGGACTTTTGGGAGTCGGAGTTAAAGGATTTCAAAAGGCCTACGAGTGTTTATGAGTGAAATTCAATATCCAGATTCCTCTAGGCAAGATCTACATTACTATGAAGTTTGGGCCACATTATCCCAATGGGGTCGAAGTTGTTGGGGTGTCAGTCACTTGGTCTTTAGAATTATGGCAACAGATGGCTTGTGATATATCATTCGATCGGAAATGACGAGAAACGAAAGAAGATAAGAGCTCTTTTTCATTTTCTAAATACTACGGTGGAGAAAATCAATTTTTCGATTAAAAAAAATCGGGGATGGTTAAAAACTGCAGATAAAAGTGTAAAAATAGATGAGCTCAGCGTTTCCGCTCTTCTCTTATCTTCCTCGGGAGGATTAATTTCTTGAGTTACCCTTGAGAATGGCGGAATGCCAAAAGGGTTTCTGCTAATCAAGACTTGTTATTTGATTCTCAATTTATTCCATTTAGTATTCAGGCCCACTCTTGATTATTTATCCAAACTAATTTGGCGTTTAATTAAATTGTTTCAACGTCTAATACTGTATGTACTGAATTATCCAATTTTACATTTTATTCCTTTCCACGAGAAAAGGTATGAAAAGTGACATTATTTTTAATAAATAAATTGAAATTATATACAAAGCCTAATAAAAGAAATAATTTATTCATTTAGTAATACATTTTCACTTATAAAAGAAGTTTCGAATCTTTCACCATTGACTACCATTTTCCACCTAGATGGTGGCTTATGCTTTCGTCCATTCCAACTCAATTTTTCTTTGACCGAAACCAATTTAAAGAGTCGTGATTTGAGAATATAGGTTGGAATTTTTTTTTTTTAATTTCAGTCTGTATATACACCATATTGCTATTAATGACTGGACACTTTCGATTTTAGACGTTTTGTCGAATATCTAGAAAAATACTTGACGAATTATCCTGAAATTTCAGGGGTGTAAAAAGGATGTTACACCTCATATATTTCAGCCAAAGTTTTCTCCCGAAGGCAAATAGGGGACCAACAAAGAAGTGAACCAAAAAAATGATGTTTGGAATCACCCTGTAAAAAATAATGCTTGAAATGAATTGTAGCTGTAGCATATGCTTCAGAGGCTTGTTTTACTTTTCTGTGTTCATTTGTATGAGAATAGCACGTATATTCATGGAGATATAAAGGTTCTTTAAAAAGGTCGAAATGTTTTCATAAGTTTTTTGTTTATAACACGCAAGATTTTCAACCCAATGCAATGCCATATTCAGTTAAAAAAATATTGACTTCATATCAGCGTAAGAAGAAGAAATTGATACTGGTATCCGATCCAAAAATAAAAATTTTGAAAAAGCCCCTTATCGTTTTGTTTATTTTTGAGAGCAACTGAAATTCAACTCATTCTATCGGTGATATCTTTCTGAATTTTCAAGATATTTTCTTGGGCTTTTTATAAGAGTAGCTCTATACATTTGGCTAATAAATTATGCAAAAGACAATTTGGTAACGCATGCGCATGCGCAGTTAAACTTTATTTAGTAAAAATGTTCGTATTTCATCAAATATTTAATATTTTTCTATTCTGATTGCAGGGTGTTGTCTGTAGTGTAGTTTGTCAAGTTTTCTGTAAATGGCATTGCATTGGGTTGAAAATCTTGCGTGTTATAAACAAAAAAACACTTACGAAAACATTTTGACCTTTTTAAAGAAACCTTTTTATCTCCATGAATATACGTGCTATTCTCATACAAATGAACACAGAAAAGTAAAACAAGCCTCTTAAACATATGCTATAGCTACAATGCATTTCAAGCATTATTTTTTACAGGGTGATTCCAAACATTATTTTTTTGGTTCACTTTTTTGCTGGTCCCCTATTTGCCTTCGGGAGAAAACCTTCGCTGAAATATATGAGGTGTAACATCCTTTTTACACCCCTGAAATTTCAGAATAATTCATCAAGTGTTTTTCTACATATTCGACAAAACGTCTAAAATCGAAAGTGTCTGGTCATTAATGGCAATATGGGTATGTTTATACGCATGTAAATGTGTACTATGCGATAAATTTTATGCAACTATGTCACCTGCTTTTATTATATTCATTATTACTCTCCAGAAATTAAAGACGTGCAGGAGTATAATGAGGCTTAATCATTCATTTTGATAATGTAATCAAAAATTGAGTACAAAATAAAGTTTTGCTGTCGTGGAATTAATAGTCAGCAATATTGAATTTGTAATGTTGTAATGCGAAATTTGAAAAATAATTGTTATGTAACACTTGGGCGGCTTCTTCAATCGACCGGTGATAGTTCCCAATTGTTGGAGCTTCTTTCGTGGGTGCTGAGTATTCCTGGAGCCGCCTGGACGCGAGGTCTCGTCACCACCAAGGAAGGCGGCAACCGAAAACGGTAAATCGACGAGCAGGACTGTCCGATATAAAAATATAGCAGAGCATGTAAAATTTGCAATCATTAAATGGGTCGACAGTCTGAGCGAAGCAATAGAGAAAAATGTTAATAAAGAGGCCTTAACACTATTCCTTAAGAGTTCAATATGAGTACTAGTCACAGAATTCTGAGCAACCAAGTGCGGCGCGCAATCCGAGATCTCGTATGCGATACCAAAGCTTGCAATGCTATCTGCTGTTGTCTGCGCTGTCCTAGTTCTTGCCCGTAAAAACTCTTTTGCACTTATGCGATGAGGAGAGTTCACACTCGAACTCGATGTGGCTATGCTGCACTCGTGTGGTCCCTCTATTTCGGCATCCACTGGCTCCGACGAACGTTCCCTACCTTGCTCACTATGCGATCGAAGGGGCGAGTTGGGTCGATGTCGTTCGGTGCTGGGTTTGGAATCCGTCGTATCCCTTTGACTAGTTCACGTAATGTCTTAACTTTTCAGTGCGTTCCCTTGGGCACTCTCATGGCAGGTGGCTGAGGCGAGACAAATAATGGATTCGTTAAGAGTTCCAAAAATTCAGAATCGCTTGCCTGGACCTGTACACGTTGCTCCTCTTTAAAAGTTCCTTTGATACGTGAACGGCTCTCCTGCTGTGGATGGGACAGTATTTTGTGATGAGAGAGGCCGGTCCCGGTCCAATGTTCACTCTGCCTTGGAAGCTCGTTTGCTTCCTCTTCAGTCCTGGTTACTGAGATTCTAGGCCGTGATGTAGGCACCCATTGCCTTGGCCGTCGCTTGGACATCAGGTTAGCTTCGGAGACTTTAAAATTCAATTCATTAAAAGTTCCATTATTACTACACTTGCCTGACGCCAAAATAAGTAGTCTTCTTTCTGGCCCCGATGATTCCCTTCGATCGAACCTTTTTTTCTATTCGGTTGGGCTTTCGTTCGAATCGTGGGCTTCACTCCTTCCGAGCCGTTTCATTGGTGGGATCCGTCTCAATTCACTCTCTTTCTATTTGCCCTCATCGCCTTGCTTATATTCCCCTTTAATGAGGTTATTAAACATGGGAATATGCAAGGCCAATTAGAGCGTTTCCTCGTTCTTTCTGCAGATCGCGGTCGGTCGATTACCTTTTCTAGGTGATAGGCATCTACCTGCCTTCTTCGATTGATGCCATCGCTTAGCAACATCGCCGGCCGCTTGAGGCTTCTCTACCGTGCCTGACCGATGAAACGACGGCGTTGCTCTTGCTTTACCGACCGTGCCCGTTTGAAGACATGACAAACTAATTCCTCCGATACGGCAAACAGTAGAACCAATTGAAATTAATATACTTTTAAAGCGTCGTTTAAGCTCTGCCTTGGCTATTTTTATAGCAACTGTTGTAGCATTTATAACCGCGAACAAAAGTCAATAAATAAGATATATACGAACTCCTCTCATTGAGACAAATAATTGTTGACAGAGGAAAAGGTGGGAATGTGACCCCCTGCTGCTAAATTGGCTCCCAGCCTAATAAATGAACTATTAATACCATGTATGAAATAGGTGGAATATCCAATAAAGCATTAATTAGTTGCAAAATTTAAATATACAGTGTTTAAAAATTCGTTGGACAATTCTTGTCTATAGATTCTGTACATAAATATAAGACAGGAATTCTAAAGAACATGTGTACAAACTCGAAGCAGTTTTGAGTAGGATCTCTTCTACATCAAAAGTTCGCACAGTTCTTCCCCGATCATGTCTTCTAACAATGAAAGTCCCAGTTTCTCTCTAAAGTCCAGTTTTTCGCATGTTTGGTGCCTGTTAGGAAACTGCTGTCTGTAAAGCCTTGCTGCTTTTGTTGCGTTTCCATTAGCAACTCCTTACATTAAGTGCAGATCATCCATCGTAGCATTTCTTAATCCCGCCATTGCTACAAATAATTGTACACCACGTAACAAGCGCCACTTTATGTGACGTCACCAGCCTTCACTTTTATACATGTCCTATGGAAGGGACGCGACAAAGGCAAGAGTCTAAATTAGTGAAACTCCATAATTCTCCATAAGTGAAACTGTTGTTGCGACCATTCGCAAAGGAGATATCGAGTGGCTTTGCACACTCTAACTTATTCCTCCTCTATAGTAACCATTAGAATTTAGCGTGAATTTTTTTTGAGTATCGACAGAAGGCAATGATTTGGTAGCATTTTATGGCACTATTTTCAGTGTACATACCTATTTGATATGAGTGCAACGTAAAAAATTTTCTTTTGCTCCCTTGATTTATTTCCGAGACATACTCGTCTTATATATAAAATGTAAACTCCTCCTGCTTCATAGTGCCGAGCAACAATACAATCTTCATTGTTTCCAACAAATGAAAAATACTGATTGTTAAAATTTAAAAATGGGAGCCCACAAATAAGACTAGATTTAAAAAATCATATATTTTTTGTTGGCTACGGTTCAAATATACAGGGCGATTATAACTAAAGTTACGATTTCAAAAATCGATAATTTGAAAACTACTCGTCAGAATGACCTGATATTTTAGCAGAACAATCGTGAGGCAATGGAATTTCGTTTAGCGAAGGAAAAAAAATAGTTCCAAAATCTGCCGATAGATGGCGCTGGGAGGGTTCACATTGTCTGGAGATATGCAAATTACTAATACGTGACATGCGCACCGCAGACATAGCTGACATAAAAATGCAGAGCACCAGCTCTTTCCTTAAACCCGTATGATTTCTGGCTTCGGGGGTACCTGAAGAATGTTGTTTACAGCGGGCGGATTGAGAATCTAGCCGACTTGAAGGCAAGCATCACACACCACATCAATTGCATCAGTACAGATACCCTCTGATCTAAACAACAAAAGCCAGAAACTGTGGACTCAAGTATACTAATTAAAGGAACACTGAAAACACTAATCCACATTTTAATTTTTTCAGTGTTCCTTTAATTAGTATACCCTCCGATCTGTTGTGCAGCATGCCATTATGCGCTTCCAATTAGTAGCGGTACAAGGCGGAGGGCATATCGAACAACTTCTGCCTTAATCATCAGTAAGATGTTTGTTCCATGGAGCTCTTTTTTTGGCATTATCACTGTTGGTCGCTGTAAACACGTATTCTTGTATTTTCGCTAATAAATTTTTCGTAAACCCCTGAACTCTATTGTTTCCTTTTGGCTAACAACATTCCTGTGTTTCACAAATTCATTTTTGGTTTTTCCCCTCACATTACCCTGCCAGCGCCATCTATCGGGAGATTTTGGAACTATTTTTTTTCCTTCGCGAAACAAAATTCCATTGCCTCACGATTGTTCTGGTAAAATATCAGGTCATTCTGACGAGTAGTTTTCAAATTATCGATTTTTGAAATCGTAACTTTAATTATAATCACCCTGTATATAGAGAACATAGATTTAACTATATACATCTATTGACATTTAAAAATAACTCACTAAACTATGAGGGCGTATTGAAAAGTAATGCCTCCATGGCTGCAACTTTTTTTTATTTGTTAACCGATTTTCAAAATTCTTTTTGTATCTTATACTCACATTTGTCCTCTATGTAATGCACTATTCACTTTTCGACATAGTCCCCATCCCTTTCCACGCATTGCGCTAACGCGTGACTAGTTGGGTGAACCCGTCAGAGAGGAATTCCGGAGTTGTTGTCGACACCAGGATTGAATGGCAGCTTTGGACCCTCTTCTGGAGTACGATAACGTCCGCCCGCACACGAGTCGCCACACACCAGAGGCGTTGCAGCGCTACAGTTCAAAGATGAAAGACTTTGCCCCTTGCCACTTTCACCGCTTCCCAAAGAAGAAACAGCCCCTTAAGGGACGTGAGTTGGTTCTGACGGCGAGGTAAACGCTGCCATTCAATCCTGGTGTCGACAACAACTCCGGAATTCCTCTCCGACGGGTTCACCCAACTAGTAACGCGTCGGCGCAATGCGTGGAAAGGGATGGGGACTATGTCGAGAAGTGAATAGTGCATTACATAGAGGACAAATGTGAGTATAAGATACAAAAAGAATTTTGAAAATCGGTTAACAAATAAAAAAAAGTTACAGCCATGGAGGCATTACTTTTCAATACGCCCGCGTAAATAAATAAATCAAATTAAATCCGAAGTAAGTAATTTTAGTTATTCTAAATTATGAAATTCATTATATGTATATGGTTCTTATTTTTTAATTTTAATAAAAAATAATAACATTCAAATAAAATTTTGAAATTGATTAACAAAATGTTTTAAAAATAAATCAATTTACAATACAATACAATTTTATTAGTCGAAAACACTATACAGTGCATATGTCAAGGTACATGGTAAGAATAACAGGAATGTACAGGAATACAGTAAAAAATAAACTTAAGAGTTATTTAATTTAGAATTTAATAAGAATTTCTGAAAGGTTCAGATACTCCTGAATATCATAAAATGGATGAGATAAAAGCCAGTCATATACAACCAGTTTGAATTTGTTTAGATTAACGTCATGACTGGTAGTTGGCAATTTATTGAATATCCTGATACTCATCGAAGAGTACCAGTTCTGAGACTTATTTATTCTGCAGTAAGGCTGATCTAGGTATTGGCAATTTCTGGTTACATAAGAATGAATTTTATTTCTTGGAGAATAATCATTTAGATTTTGTTTAACCCTGACCAAGCAAGTATAGATATATAAGTTTATTACAGTAAGTATACCTTCTTTAACAAAAAGAGGTTTACAGTGAGCTAAGGAGTGGGAGCCAGATATAATTCTTACTGCCTTTTTTTGTAACAATAATATGTTTTTAACATCCTGTCCATTACCCCATAGGGTAATACCATATAGGATTATACTATTAAAGAAAGCAAAATACGCATTTTTTAAAAACAATTTTGGAATTAGGTTTTTTAAATGTCGCAATAGAAAGATTACTCTCGATAATCTGCTACATATATTTTTAATATGTGGGGTCCATGTCAATTTCACGTCCAAAATAATGCCTAGCAATTTAACACTGTCCTGTAGACTCTGTTCTTTAAGCCTGGTATCCATACCCGGACAATTACCAAGAGTGAACAAAATCATCTGCAGTTTACTGGTGTTTTGCAAAAGACCATTTACTGAGAACCATTTGTTACCTTCGTCCAGAATTTCACTCATTAAGTTGAGTAATATATCAGTATTTTTATTCGTGAAAAAAAAAAGTAGAATCATCAGCAAAAATTACTGATCTACAACCAATATTACTAGGTAGATCATTAATTAGGACTAAAAACAAGACAGGGCCCAAAACTGAACCTTGTGGTACTCCATTCCGGACAAATTGCTATGTCAGAGAGTTTTTGATTAACATAGACCCTCTGAGTACGATTTTCCAAGTAAGTTCGAAAGAAACTCAATTCTACTCCGCTTATGCCATAATATTGAAGTTTATTAAGCAGTATGTCGTGCGGAACACAGTCGAAGGCCTTAGTAAGGTCGCATAGCAATGCCAAAGTGCCAGCACCCCTCTCAAATCCCTTTATCGCTTCTGAAACCAGAAGTTCTACTGCATCCACAGTTGACATACCCTTTCGAAATCCAAACTGAGAATTTGAAAAAAATGAGTTATTTTCAAAGTATTCGGTGATTTGGCGTTTCGCTATCTTTTCTATAATTTTTGAGAATGTTGGTACTAGAGAAATTGGTCTATAACTACATGGAGAAGTAGGATCTCCTTTTTTATAAATAGGCACCACTTTTGAGAGCTTGAGTGTCTCAGGAAACTGACCGATTAAAAAGCACTGATTTATACTCGCTGTAAGAGGCTCTAGAATGACAGGCAAGACCATTTTTACTAAATCACTACTAATATCGTAAATGTCTTTACTCTCATTACTTTTTATTTCCAGTACTGATTTATATACATCCTCTGGCGATACATGGCCCCACTTAAAACTCACATGTGGCACTAAATGATTTTGTAGTAATAAATCTGACATAGTCATCATAGCTGGGACACTTTTCGAGACTTCCATTACAGTTGAAATAAATGTATTATTAAAATCATCTGGTGTAAGAATATGTTGAGTCTTCTTGCTGCTGGAAATGCCTCTGGCTGTGTTTATAAGTTCCCAAGCTGCCTTGCAACTATTAGTGGCTGATGCAATATATTCCACATTGTAATTAAATTTCGCTTGCCTAATAGCTTGTTTATAAACTTTGCGCGCCTCCAGATAGTTTGTCTTCGTTTTTTCAACGGAGGTATTATATCGTAAGGCCCACTGATAAAAAAGATAAAGACGTGTATAGGTTAGGTTATCCTTCTTAAATCCCATTTTATATTATCTTTGCGGAATCAATTCAAGTTCCAAGTAGGTAACATTAGTTTTTACATTTCATGATATTCGTTAAATGTGCATAGTAATAATTTTTCATGTGAATAAATTAATAAGACGGAAAATTCATAAATTAGAAAAAGAAATCAAATCGAGTAAAATCAAAAGCAAATAAACGTAATTTTTTCCTTATGTTATAATATTCATTTACATGTGTATAATTAATTTTTAGTTTCAAAATATAATGGTCAAAATATGGGCAATATACCCCCTAAAACAGTCTGCCGAAGAAATTGAGTAAGGAGGGAGGTAAAATGAAGAGCCCGATGAGACATTTTCACTAAAGAGCAAAATTTACATCAAACAGTTGTAGATGTGCTGTTATGTTAGGACTAGCAGGGCCCGTGCGCTTCGCAGCAGAATCAGGTTTATTGAAAAAGATGCCGAACTTCCGTTAAGTGGGCAGAATTAAATAAAAATTGTGATGCCATGCTGCTAAAAAATTTAGTATTCCAAATGTTAAGACTATTGTTAATCATTTGAATGCAACTAATAATGCATCTTGTAATATGTGCATTACATTAATGCTTCCTTATAAACAATGTTTTTCGTTTGTCCTGTAAGCGCCAAAATGTATAAATTATCCCTGCGGCTGACTCTCGAACATGTCACATAAAATTGGCCGTGCGAAAAGCAAGGCGTGCGCAGATCAATCCCAGCAATCGAAAATGTTTGCCCTTGAGCCTTATTTATAGTTAAAGCAAAACATGCTCTGATCGGGAACTGAAGTCTTTTAAATTCGAAAGGATAGTCATTGGAGATTAATGGAATCCGAGGGATAAATACTTTTTCACCTTTTCCACAACCAGTTAGTATAGAGGCCTCGATAATATTTGGCTGCAATGCAACAACTCTCAAACGGGTACCGTTGCATAGTTTCGGAGCACTTAGGTTTCTCAAAAGCATTATTGGGGCATCAATTTTAAGACACAATTTATGTGAAGGCATTCCGGGAGGATTAAGGGAATTCAAAAATTCTACAGGGTAATAAACTGCCTCCTGATGATCTAAAACAGAATCGATAGAAAAAAGGTTTTTGTATCACCGTGTAATTTGTCAAGCAGATAATTATTAATTTCATCGGCAGCATCATTTCCAGGAGTAAGTATTTATTTATTTATTTTTATTTATTTATTTATTTATTTATTTATTGCAAGCAACAGGCTAGAAATGCCCAATGACAGCTTACTGGAAAACAAGTATGGCTCTTTCACATAAACATGAATTTGCTTTTTTGTGGAAATTTATTATGTCAGGATAAATTTTTTCGACGAGTTCTTCTAGAGACTTGACTAAGTTTCCAAGATTCTTTGGAATTTGTATATCACCATTGGATGTCTCTTTTATTTGCCCATTGCCTATTTCCAAAAGTAATTTTGAAAATGCACCAGCTAAACAGTCTCCTTTCAAGTGAACCCTCATATTAACAGTAACAGTTAATTTATTTATTTTACTCCACATAAAGGACGATTTTATGGATGCTCTCACCTCATCGGCCCTGGTACCTCTTGGTACTATGGGAAGGGTCTGCCTAAAGTCGCCTGAAAACACAACAGTCACTCCACCCATTAAATTATTGGTGCGTCTTATGTCTTTAAGTGTTCTGTCTAGAGCTTCTATTCCCTTTTTGTGGGACATAGTACACTCATCCCAAATAATAATTATACAGCCTTTTAAAAGTTGTGGAAGTGACGTTCCTTTTTTGATATTACACACAGGAACTTCAGTGTATGTTAGATTTAATGGCAATTTAAAAGCTGTATGAGCAGTTTCCCCCCTTCTAATAAAGTGGCAGCAATGCCAGAGGATGCTACAGCTATTGCGATATTATGATTTGATCGAATTTTAGCTAATAATAAGTTTATTAAAAATGTTTTACCCGTTGCCCCTGGCGCGTCTAGAAAGAATGTTTTCCCTTGTCTCTTGTTGACACTTTCTAGTATTTCGTTGTAAACGTCTTTTGATCCTTCACTAAAAGTTTTTTATTATTTTTTACAAAAGATTGGAGAGAGTTTATATCATAAGATGCCTCTTTAGTGTACTCGGTGTTAAGTGCAATATTAGTAAGACGTTGTGGTGTAGGCAGACTATATACTTTAAGACCTTTTCCACTCATAGACTTCATCTGGTCTTCAAGCTTTATTAATACTTCATTATACATAATATCATCGTATGTTATGTTAAGGTCAGGAAACAGCCTTTTCTCTCTAAAGTATATATCTTCTGTTAAACTGTTTTTAAATTTTTCCCATATACTTAACGGACCTGCCAGATTACAAAAAGCTAACATCACTGCAAACAAATGTCTTAACGCTGGTGGTAAATCTGATAAAGAGGCTTCTTCCAAAGCTGTACTGCAGTGGGAGTCATCTTCTATCAGACCTAAAGCTTGGCATGCCGTCTTAAAAGTTACATACTGTTTTCCATCAACCTGTTTTAGTCGATTGAAAGATGTGGGTCCTCTTACATTATGTAACAGGAGACGTAAATAATAACTTTCTGCATTTTTTGGGTGAATAGCATATACGCGACCAAGAGCACTACTTTTTCTAATTTCAGAAAATCCATCTACTGGCGAGCCTTGCTTTCTTCTTTGAAAGGTTTTACCATTCCATGTATAATAAGATTGTACTTCCTGATACAGCAAAGTCCTAGCAAAGTCGTCCCTCATACATAATTCAAAAAATGCCGTAAGGGTAGTAACGGGTGGTTCATTGATTCGATCTGAAATGTTGCTTGCTGTAAAATAATCACGCTGACCATTTTCTAAATGAACAGCTATATGTACAACAGGAGGATACCTTTCATGAATTGAAAATGATAAAATCCTCCAAGCGGCTTCAGACGAACTTATATAACGCCCTGTTTGGTATCGGTACACTTCATCATTTTCTTTATTAACGACAGCAAACGTTGCTTGATCAGTTCCTTTGTTCACATACTTACAGATATATTTTATAGATTTATTAAACCACATGGACCATGAACCATATTGGATTTGATGATAGAAAACAACAATGGGTCTTTATGTTTGTCTGGAAATTCCGCACAAATGATAGAATCTATTTGGTTTGGAGTAATTTTCTTTTCCAGCCATAGTAATATGTGCACATGAGGCAAGCCGCGTTTTGCCATTCAATGGAATACATATAGCAGAAAGTTGTGCCAAATATCTTTTCTTTTGTTAACAAATTCATTAACTTTTGGACCTTTAAGTTAAAAACTCTGCTGATAATATCATGCCTTTCGTGTGCTTGTTGGTCCTGTAATAGATTATCACTTATTACTGGTCTTTTTGGTTTAGTTGTGAAAGTGATGAATAAATCTGGTCTACAGTGTTGTCAAGTCGAAACAGAAAGTACCCCCTAGATTAGATACAAAATTCCCTAGAAACTCCCTATTTATTACAAAAATCCCCTATATTTTCCCCCTAAAATTAATGATGTTTTAATTAATGAGATGATAAGTGGCGATTCAAATTTTTAATGAATAATCAATGAAAGAATGAAGTAAACGATGTTAAAATCATTTATTGACATAATTGAAATTGGTTTCAAAGCAGTAATTTTTTAACGTTATACAATAAGTAAATAATAAACCATTAAGGAATGACATAACCAAGCACCGAAAGGTTAAACTGTATAAATGACAATAATTTTTATGAATCACCCTGTATAAAATAAAATAAAATAAAATCAGCATCTCTGTAGTGTTTTTTTTTTGTTTTTTTTTTTTTTTTTTTACTAAAAATTATTGTGCATTTTTCCATTAGTTGGAGGTTTCAAATGCAAGCACCCAAGCAGCGGCCTTTGAATAACTTCAGATTCTTTTTCAAGTGGATTGATACTAGCTAGACCATGCGCGCTTCATTTATAGTTCATAGATAGTGGGACCAGACTATTGTTTTTCAAATGTAATCTTTCAGCAATATAAGGGTTTCTATTGATACATTTAAATATTTCCGTAATACATGTAGAAATATTATTACAAAGTTTTAAATTAATTGGAAATGATACAGAATTAGTGAGATATAGTAACTCTAAAAAGATTAAAATGATTTTTGAGCCAGATACGTTCTTAGTACAATAGTATAATATAACGAGATATCAGATATTCTAAATTGGATGTAAAAATGTTTATTTTAATATATTTTCTCTCTCTTGACTTGTGTTCGCTCTGAGTAATGCCATCAGTTGAGGGTTTTAAATGTCTCCATCCTTTAAGTGGTTACTGTTTATTTACACCTTCTTTTTTGTTCTTCGAGAAACGAGAGCACTCTAAGAGACATTTAAGTTTTGTACACACGGGATACTATTATTAGAACATGTACTGTTTAGTTATTTAAAATAAAATTAATGGTTTTTTTTTATTTCTTTAAAAGAATAAATGTATCTGTTCTTCTCAAATTTTTAAATAAATATATTTCTATGAATATTTATTTATCTATTTATTTATAACTACAGTGTTTCCTTACATATGCCATAGCATCCTGAGTCTTTTCGTGCATATATCGCAGACCTCCTGTAAAAGATGACTGTAAAATTACTAATTGGCCCAAATTTTTAATATCTCCATCGCTGTTTATTGCGTCCTTAAGATGAATGTAATTGTCTATTCTACCAAGTTTTTTTTGGTTGGTGCGGATGAAGGAAAGATGCTCTGACTCTATTTTTGCATACATGTCAACTAAATATTGATTATAGAGTTGGCGGAAATAATGTAAGAAGTTAATTTCATTTTCCCTTGCCATAATGCGATATGCATACAAATTCATTGCGGACACTGTTTTTGGTGAATAAATTTGTTTTATGTTGGGGTGATAACCATCTTCTCCATATGGAAACAGTAGAGGGTATTGAAGAGCATCATAAAATTTGTGAATTTCAGATATTCGTTGCAGTCGGTTACCTTTTGAATGCAAAATAATGTCTTCTTTTGAAAATCTTCGCCCACTAATAATACAGCAACTTCATTATTGATAGGTGCGTTGTGACGTCCCTTATGATTCCGTGAGGGTACTTTATCTGCGTGAATTATAACCTTGAAATTGGCATTTTTCTTATCGGTAACCTGTTCTAGTGCCGTTTTAAAACTATTAACGTAGTTGTTGTTCGCGTGGAACATCTCTTGTAACTCGTGCACAAGACTTGAATTAAGTTTGGGGAAATTGTTACATCTTAATGTACCCTCGTTTTTGTCGTCGCCCATAAAATATAACTGCAGATAATAAGGCTCTGCATTTTCTTCTGGAAGAAGTGAACCAACTAAGTGGTAAACCTGTCCTTGGATTTTAAAAGTAGGCGTGTAATTACCCTCGGATACAATATTTGTGGCACCAAACGAAGTCTTGTGAAAACCATTATTGTAATTTCTTAACCAAGAAAGGAACATCTTTGTTCTAGAATCTGTGCCAATTAAAAGCCCTTTAAGTGGTTGAGGGGGTTCTTTCAAAGGTTCTAGTTTAACTTTACCATTATTACAGCACATACTCGAACTCTCTCCTTTCCATTTTAAAGCTTTACAATGACAACATATTACTGACATGGATCCAATCGCTATATCTTTCTCAGCTTCGTACTGTGTGGATGGGTTGTATACAAAAGCAGAATTTTCTTTGCATTTCCCAAGGAAGTGACCGCATCGACGCCACAGATAATCGTATAATTTCCAATCTTGCGTCCCTTCCTTTTTGCGTTTCGTGCAATCGTCTTCGTTTAGCTGTTACGCGCATGTTTTTCATTCTAGTGTCCGTATTCTCCTGAGATTCAGCAATTCTATTGCGAAAAGCTCTATTACGACTTTCCTTTAACCGTTTTTGAGTTTTTTCTGTAGTTTCTAAAGACCTTTCCAAACGCTTTCGGGAAGCTTTATTTTTATGAAATTTCTGTTTACCTCTAGGAGTTTTCATTGGCCTACCTCGATTTTTTTAATACGGGAAGAGATTTATTGCTTAGCGGAAATGGAAGCAAGTGTTTCATATCAAAAATCAGTTTTAAGTGATCTCGCATTAAACTTATGTCAAAGTTTTGATCAATTGGGTTAATACCCAGAGCAATAGAAACTGCAAATGCAATGGAGAAAACACCACAGTCTGCGCCGTTTTGTTGTTGCTGAACATGCACGTAAACAATAGGAGGTTTGTACGGAAATAAACAATAAATAAAATGTAGTTGTTCCTTTGTTATATTAAATTTTTTATTGGCGTTTAAGCTATCATACACATAAATTATATTACCATCATAATAGGTACAAATCCAATGAGTGACTTGTTCTGTAGCTGCAGAAAGCAGAATTTGTATGCGTTTTTGGTTTGGTGGAATCGGAATGACACCCGGAAGATTATGATCCCACATTAATAACACCTCTTGCGGTCGAAAATCGGTGTGCGCACTTAATATCTCATTAAATTTGCCTATATGGTCTGTTGACAAATATTCATTGTTTGTCAACTCATCCATTGCAGATTTTGGCAATGGTAAAATATCTGCTTCCATTTTTGAAGCAAAGGGCAAGTAAGAAGGAGAAAAATAATAATAAGAACCAAAATTATGAAACAACGAAGAAAATTATGAAAAAGGATAAAAAGTTTATTCAAAGGGGAAAATAAAATGAGTTCAACGGACAAAAAACACCACTAAATATTGTGTAAAAATATCAAAAGGAACCAAAGAGCTAAGTTGCAAAATTTTACAAAACTATTAAATTTTTGATTTGATTAGAACAACAACTACGAAAGAAAAATAGCGTATAACGGAAGAAAAATATTAAAGTAACGGACAGTAACGTGTTCAATCAAAGATAAATATATTTAAAAAAAATAAAAATATGAAAAATTAAGTATCTTTCAAAAGGAAGAAAGGGAGAAAAAATATTTCAAAAATAATAATGGAAAGAGAGATATATACCTAGAGTTGAAGAAAGAAAACCTTGCCACATACAAAACAAAAAAGAAAAGGAACAGTGACGGATTCCGAACCCCTTACAGAGAACGAACAGAGATAGACACAAAATTTAATTTATGGTAAACAGCTCTGACAAACGCTGAGGTTTAAATTGTTCGATGATAAAAGCATAAGCAAGTAAGCCTAAGCAGCCTCGCTTAGCAACGTTGCCCACAGTTGCAACAATCAATGTATAGGGTAACGTCAACCATGTGATTTTACAATCAACCATTGTTGACGCAACATACAAACACGACCAGTCGATTGTTGACGCAAACACCACGGGCTGATTGTTCACACATGCAAGCAAATGAATATAAATCAAGTCTATTTCATATATGTAGATGTAAATATTATTAATTTCTATGCTTTTGAGAGACTTATCTCCAGTTTTAGATTGTTTCCATCATTGTGGTAGTATTACACGGCTGTGTGTTAAATTTTAACTTTATAGCTTACTTCTAAGTTGCCTTTTAAAACCGGACAAACATACTTACATTGCCTTTAATATATATAGATATAGCTGTCAAATTGACAGCATTGACTTTGTCACATAATAACAGATCACATTGTGTTAATACTGCTCTCATGTTGATTTATTTATTATTTAACATTATTTATTGGATGCTTGGATCGGTGCATCATGTTGTGTTTGACGCGAACTGTGGTGATCCGTTAAACTAGGAAAGAAAGCCAAGCTATCTGTTTTCAAATCAATCTTTGTCGCCATTCTCATCTATGGTCATAACTCTTGGGTAATGACTGAAAGAGGGCCGAAATGAGATCCTGATATGTGTGGCATGTGTTTCCTACTAGATAGAGTGTTCAGCATCACAATAAGGCAATCGTTGAGCCGCTACTTCTCCGCATTGAGAGGACTCTGTTGCGTTGGTATGGACACATGTACAGATGCCGCAAATTGTCTTCCTAGGCAGTTGCTATTTTCCAAGTCGGTGTTCACATAAGAGACCAAGGGGTCGGCATAGAACTAGATGGCTAGACTACTTAGAGCAAATGGATTCGAGTCGCTTGAGTATTGTCATTGATGACATGCACCTGATAGAGGAAAATCGTGAGTCCTGTCCTCGTGACCTTAACGGATAAGCAGGTTTGAAAACAACACCTTTACTTTTGTCAGATCTATCTTATCTGGTACAGAGGGTAGATTATCGCAAGCGGCACCTACTCCTACGAGGGAGTTTTGCGCCATCCCATTAATAACGACTGCTACGAGATGACAGTAGCAGTCGGGACCGACGGCTTAACGTGCCCTCCGAAGCACGGGGGGTTTCATGATGGAAGAGCTGCTGGGGATAAACGAACCAGAGGCTGTCACCAACTGCTGGAACACCAGCTATGGTCAATCGGCAAATGGGTCAGATTAAAGTCCCCCAACAGCCGCGCCCCAAATAGCTGTCCAACCAGCAGCTGGCCGCGCCTGAAGTTGCTGAACTCCATCGATTGGCAAGCCAACCGACGAGACAACCAGGCTACGGCCACCCCCTTTGTCAGATCTAGCATCGCTTCCTCCTTTATTTCTTTTCTATTCGTGGCAGTCTCGTTTCATATTGACAGCGACTTATTTACCATCGGCAGTCCTGTCAACTATCATAGTCCTATCACAGACGAAATTTTTAAATTAAAATCTAATTTACAGATTCGCCTGTTGTAGCGCCGTCGTATGACGGGCTTTGATACTAGTACTTTAAATAAATATATGATTTGAATGCTAATCTGTTCATGTTTTATGTTTCTGTTTAAAGTTTAGTTTTGAAATTTACACGTCAAGTGCAGATTATGCTTGTTATAAAGTGTCAGATGCTTAAGCTTGAAAGTTCAAAATAATCGCGATTAATCGATTCATTGTTTAGAATGCTACAATTAATCGATTAATTAATCGGCTATCCTCATAAATTGCGATTACGAATAAACGATTATACTGTTATGATCGCCCATCGCTAATTCTAATCCAAGAACAGATGTAGATTAGGAGACACCACCGACGCAGCGATATCCTTCTTCTTAATGGCCAAACGTCCTTTGAGAGAGATGGAATGAGTGATTACCTGATTGGACTAAAAGACCAGCAACAAAACGGAAGAGCCCCTCAAGAGGTCGGCACTTTAAGAAGCTCTCGACTAGGTCCGCCATCTCTATCGTTATAACAAGACAGCCTCCGATGATGAAGACTTTCGAAACGCTTTAGGCAAAAAATGTGTTAATGAAAATAGGAATATCACTTCTCGGATTCTCCTTCATTTGTTTACTCCCTTGAAGCTTGAGTTCGTTACCAGTCTCGCCCTGTATGTTTTACCACGTGATACAAGTTTATTGTTAGTGCTAAAATGTCAAGTCTTAATTCGTACTACTTAGTTTTTCACTTTGAGGTAGAAATGTCTTGATATTCCTCTGACATTCAGCTCTTTCAAATACAGGAACAGCATAACTGCCATGGACTCCTTGTCGTTAGGCACTACCATATTGTCTTTTGGCCTTAACAAAGAACGCTGTAAATAATTGACCCAGTGCTTTTTACCAATATATTTCAAGTATCTTAATTTTAAAAATTCACTTCGATATTTCTAATCGCATTCGAAAAATGAAAGGCTAAAAATTTATCACCACCGTGTAATAAGAAAGAATCGTATAAAAATAGCATCCACCAGTGGATTTGGCTTCTTCCCCATAGTTTATATTCTCACTTCTAGCTCCTATTACTATAACGAGCACATATAAGTTTAAATTACATAAAATGGTTCTTTTTCCAGAATCGTTTTCTGGTAAGCATTTATTTTGTAGATCTTTTTGAAATATTTAAGCGATTCTGACGAAACCTATTTCCTGAAGTGTGAATGAAAGCTTTATACTGGTTTTCTGCAAGTCTTCCTCTTTTTTTTCTATTCCCATATAACCCATTAAAGAAAAAAATAGCCTTTTCTGGAAAGTATTCGGAAAAACTCTAAATTGAATTTAGGGAAAGTTTTCGCTTCCCAAAGCGATCTTGCACAGGAAATGGCGTCGAGGGAGGATGTGTTCTATACCAACTGCAACGATAATTTCTTTCTTTTTTATTTGTTCGGCCTTATTTTAATCTGATTTGCAAATCCGTTGTCGGCAGACGCAAAGAAATCGATTTCCATCTACGGAACATGAAGGAAAAAAGGAAAACTGAGTGGGAAGAATAAATTAATTTTTAAAAAATACTTTTTAAGGATGAAGAAACTGTAAGTGTTAGGAAAGAAAAAAGCTTTTAAAAAGATACACAAGTAAAACTATCAGCAAATTAATATCATTATCCTAAACCCCTCTTTCCTATTTAAATTAATGTTTTGAAGATTTACACTATATTACAGCAAGATATTGTGACGTATACAATAATTTAAAAGTTTTATGTGTTGAGCCTCGAATTTTAATTTCTATAAAGGCTAGCTCTTTTCAGAGCAGCGATTAAATACAGTGTGTCCATAATTAAAGGATCCTATTGCAAAGCTGCCTACAGGCGAAACAATCATCAGAAAAGTGTGAAATTCTGTGGAGAACGGAATGAAGGGATGGGAATTGTTTCAGCGAAAAAAAAAAATTAGTTACGAATTTCGCCACAGAGAGCGTTTTACGTTGAATACCTCTAGTAAAAATTTCAATTTATGTGGCGTCACCAGCAGGTGTTGCCTATAAAACCGAGGAACATTCGCGGAGATCCTATGTGTTAAGGATGTTCTTAGATGACATTTTACAAAGGAACGTATCATCAGCCGTCACTTCCGTCATGTTCGGCCTGCCCAATCCTCAGACCACACTCCATGTGACTTTTGGCTTTGGGGACATTTGAAACATCTGATCTTAAAGACAGCATTTCACGCTACGTGCGCAACATTTCGCCGCACACACTTCGGTCAGCTGTGGAACATGATGGTATCTGAAAATGATGGCCATCATGTGGAACATGCTATGTTGTAATTGTTGTGTTGTATACATGTTGAACTTGTTAGAATATTGTACACGTGTGTCTGAATGTGGAATTAGTTATTAAAACGCCCTCTGGTGGCGAAATTCGTAACTTTTTTTTATTCCTTGAAACAAATTCCCATCCCTTCATTACGTCCTCCACAAAATTTCATAATGTTCTGATGACTGGTTTCGCCTGTACGCAAGCTTTGCAATAAGGTCCTTTAATTATGGACACCCTTATATGTTACCGGCAATATGTGAAAAGCAGATATTGTATAGAATGTATATAGAATATGTAGAATGCCTGACGTTTTTAGGCAAAATCTAAAATATCTGTTCATTTTCGATTATGTTGCACACTTTTCCTAGGCACTCTATACATTACCTAGATTTTATACAGAATGACAAGTGCACGAGAAGAAAAGTATCAAAACAAGCCTTTCTGGAACAGGATTTTGAAAATGAACGAAGAAATGTGGCATTAAGTACGTTCTTATCAGATAAACACGAAAGCAGAAATGGCGTTGAGCTACTGGTGGCAGTTGAGCAATAGCATTTTGAATTACACTAAATTTTCTCTTTCACATGCACCTCACGAATCCTCTTTGACCGTATACTGTGGATTGAGAGGCAGCAACAGATCGGAGAGTTATTTCGTGGTCATCGAGGTTTTCAAATCATACCCTTGGAACACAGGTGTTTTTAAATATTGTAAATACCCGTTTGTAAATATTTTTGGATTTTTTTTTTTTTATGTAACCCGCTTTACGCCCATAAGTGAACCGGTGTGCGCTTTAATACACCCGTTGATGGGTGACGGAACTTCTGTCCTCGGCAATGCGCACGAATTCAGTTCACATGAAAGCAATGGAACTACGGTAATTCATACGAAGGACTAGCAGATGACAATCCATTGAACGATTTCTCATTTTTAAAATTTTTATTTTTTTAAAAATATATTATTAAAATCAGCTAACTGACATCCAGTAAAAAAGTCTGTATAGTAATTAATAATCAGTTTCTTAATTTATTATTTTATTAATTTTAGAAGGAAGGGAGTGCCGTAACAATTTGCTTCGATAATCTTCGTAATTTTCCGGGGCTGAATGAAGCACTACCGCCCCAGCGCACTGCTATCGTTTTCAGTGTTTGCTTGCCCACAAACAAAGAATTCGGTCTTATTTTGGGCCTCATTTAAAATAATAAAGCAGTGCGATTTCTTATTTGCTAAGGGTAATCAGTAATTTTAGATGACTAAAATATTTTAATTTGCTTTGAAATTGTGAGATACAGTTTCCTCATAAGTCAATCATACAAAGGTGCATTTTTATCTTGCATGTGATGGCATTTTCATGGATGACAATACTAAGCAGTAGGCTCAGCAGTGGATCAACGAAGACGAAATTGACTTCCATCATTTACCTTGGTTGTTCCAGAGCCCAGATCTCATTCTCATACAGAATGTTGGAACGCTCTATCCAATAGCAAGGTCTCTGCGACAACGCCCGGTCTTCCTTTGACTGGCAAGTGCTTCGACACCTTATTGACAAAGTCATACATGCTGTAATTCAGGCTAAAATGAGTGCAATAAAATATTTAAGAGTTGTTTCTAATTCATTGGCCAGTTTTCCTTACCTTTTTTACCACTTACTCAAGTTAGATACTTTCTGTGCTTTGCATTTTAAGGTTTGAGCTCTGACGTGTGAATTCAATGATAAATACAGTATTTCTAATTTAATCATACGTTGTGTATATAGCAAACCGTTTGCAAATATTTGAAATGTAGATTCATTGAAAACATCATTAAAATTTAAAAACATCATTCCTCTTCGTATTTAGCTAACCTATCGAAGGCCGTTTTCTTTGAAATGAAATAAGTATCTCAAAACGAGTAAGATTTCAAATTCAATATTTTGTGCGCTGAATAAAATTTTATTGTGAGCTTATACATATTTAATAGCCATGTTTTCCAACTACCCTTTGCCATTAAATATGACGCCCACATTTGAAAAGCTGATATTTTCACATTTTTTTTTATAACCATGCAGTCAATTTCTGACGTCACTCATTTTAATATTTTTGTCTGTCATTCTATTTCTAATATATTATACAGGGTGTCTAGCAAGTAGTATTTAATATACTTCAAAGGGTAATATAGTTGTTTTAAACTATTTATAATTAGGTTTTTATTATGGATGCGTTAAAACACGCTATTCATTATTATTCCCTTCCCCTTTATGCAATGCTATTTTATCCCTGAATATTCCTCTATTGAAGATGGAAACCTAATTTCAAATACTAAGCTATAGAGTAATAATCTAAATTCATCGGCAAAAGAATACTTTATTGGTCCAAACCGAAGAATAAGCAGTCATCATTCGCACACACTGACACTTTTAATTAAGAACCAATATTGCAGGGATATAATACAATATTTCTCCTTTTATGTCACAAAATTAAAGTAGACTTAAAAAGAACAGTTCATTTAGAGTACAGATCTAAGAACAGTTTCGCACTTATATAAATTATTAGTTGGGAATTAAAGGACTAGCCTGTACTTATTTAATTTATACTGATTGATTATCATGTAGTGATAGGTATGCCAATAAATATCAAGCTTTATCGATGAAGTGGAACTCCGCCTTCTTCTTTGTTTCGCTTTATTTAATAGCCACAGTGGAGTGTTATTTATGAAGCGTAAAAACAAAGCTTGTATAACCATGTCCGTCTATCCCCTTCATATTTTCTACATTTTTTGACTTAGGTCAAATTCAAAATGTAGCTTACTAAGGGCATGTCTTACTTCACTGTTTAATTTTGTTTTGAAATGGCCACGGGGGGTTGGAGTTACGAGGATGAGCGTTAAAACAGCTCCATCTGTCTATACAATATACAGGGTGTAACAAAAAGTTATGGCCAAACCTTCAGGAAACATTCTTCACATGTAGAGGAAGAAATTATGTTATATGGACATGGGTACGGAAACGCTTTATTAGGAGTTTTAGCCTAAAAGCTACTTATAAGAATGCGCCCTTGGTCTGTACGTTTATCCGGCCGTCCGCCGTTTGAACGATAACTTGAAAACGGATTAACTTTTTCAAATTCTGTTTTCAGAAATATGACCACCAAAGTCTTAGCTCGGCCGTATCAGCTTTTCAGAATTTTTCGTGGGCCCCTTCAAATCGAATTCACGTGCTAAAACAGAATTTGTCAAGAAGGAATAGATTGTTACTTTCTGTTCATCTTTTAAGCATTATTGACATCGGCGCGCGCACGTTAAATCGCTTTGTCGACGCACGATTGCTCAAATGCTCATTAAGTAGCGGAAGAATGGAGCAACTTATTGGTTTTTTAATGTCAGTCCGTCCCCTTCATAATTTCTACATTTTTTGAGGTAGAAGGTTGAAATTCGGAATGTAGCTTCCTGTGGGCATATCCATCTGCACTATTTAGTTTGGTTTTCTTTGGTATACTGGAGTCGGAATTACGGGGGTGGGATTCAGAGAGGAGAGCATATCTATGTGCTGTTTAGGTACGTAAAGGCGTGAAATTCAGTATCCAGATTCCTCTAGGCAAGATCTACATTACTATGAAGTTTAGGCCCAGTTGTTCCATTGGGGTCGGATTTGCGGGGGTGGCAGTCACTTGGTCTTTAGAACTATGGCAACATATGGCATGTGATATATCATACTTGAAAAAGGAAATGATGATAAAGGAAGAAAATACGAACTTTTTTACATTTTCTACATATTACTTTCGAGAAAATTAATTTGTTTATTAAAAAACTTGGAAAGAGGATAAAAAAGGAAGATAAAGGCGTAAAAATAGATGACTGCAGGATCTTCTACTTGCCTTACCCTACTCGGGAGGGGGTGGGGGATTAATTTATTTTTAATAGATGTATAAATGTATTTCTGCTTCACTGCTAAAGCTCCTCCTTGGAATGTTTACAAGATTTTATTTTCATGTTATAACTCATTTTCACGTGGTTAGGTGACGGATGAATAGGTAAAGGTGGACCAATCCTTTGGGCTCCGCGCTATCTGGACCTAAATCCACTAGATTATTATTAGTGGGGGCACTTGAAAGCTCTTGTGTATGGAACCCTGATACAAGATGCAGAGAGTCTTCGTATTGTAGAAGGCTGCGAAACAATACGCAATCCTTCAAGGATACAGCAGCGCATCCGGGATTCCATGCGACAGCGGGTTGATGCATGTATCCATTCTAATGGAGGGCATTTTGAACATTTCATTTAAGGAAGAGCTTCATGTCGTATGCTGGTACATTCTGTTCCTGCGTGTTTCCCAGAAGTAATGTTGTATTAATGAATTCTAACATGGACCCATGTTTATATTTTCTTCCTTTACATGTGAGGCGTGCCTTTTCGTTATACCCTGTACATACGAGGGAGGATCGAAAAGTAACGCACAACAATTTTTTATGGAATACTGTTTTGGTCCGAATGCTCAAATTTGCAAATTGATAGTTTAAATCTTTCGCTACACACTGGAAAGGCTTCATCAGGTGTCGCTCTAGCGTAAGGACCGATAATTACTTTGTAAAGATGGCGCGTTTACTAGTATCGTCAACTTATGAAGGACAGCGAGATGTAGTCCGTCTTTTGTGAGTCAAAAGAAAAAATAGAGTGAAATCCACAGGAAAATATTGGAAGTGTATGGTGCTGATTATCTGGACCATATCCAGGTAGTGCAGATTCTTTGAAGAGGGCCGAGAAAATTGAGGAATTTGGCTGGGAGATGTTCAAACATCCACTCTACAGTCCAGACCTCTTCGGATCAATGAAGAAATTTCTAGAAGGCCGACGCTTTGATTCGGAAGACGAGGTAAAATCAGCCAAGGGCAAGTATCTATGCAACCAGAAAACGGTTGTTTATGAACGAGGTGTATTGAATCCGGTGCCACGATCGAAAAAAATGGGTCGAGAAATTTGGTACATACGAGGCCTGTGAGAAAAGTATCCGACCTATTTTTTTTTCTCGAAAACCTGATGGATTTGGATCGCGCTTGCTTGCATGAGCCGACCTTGAAACTTTGTGCGTATGCGTGAATTTTTTCCCGCCTCTCAATAGCATCAGTTGCTGGCAATCAGCATTACAGGGAGGTAGTGTGTTGTGCTCTCCTCGGTTTTTGATTTGAAGGAAAATGACGGAACGACTGGAGCAGCGTTACTGCATCAAATTTTGCCAGAAACTGGGCGACAGCCAGGTGGAAACCATCCGGAAGATTCAGACGGCTTTCGATGACGATGCTATGTGCATCACACAGATTAAGGATTGGTACAACCGGTCGGCCATCAGCATGCCGAAATGACCAGGTCATTGCCAAAGTGAACGCTGTGGTGATGCGGGACCGTCGTGTGACTATCCGAGAAGTTGCGGAAGAGGTGGGCATCAGTACGTTTTCGGCACATTCCATTCTGACCGAAGATTTGGCCATGAAGAGAGTGGCGGCGAAATTCGTGCCGAAGCTGCTGACGGCGGAGCAAAAGCAACTTCGTGTTGACGTCTCACAGGACATGCTGGCCTCCGCAAACAGTGACCCCGACTTCATGAACACCATAATCACTGGTGACGAGTCCTGGGTGTACGGGTACGACCATAGCATCGTCACCGAAAGCCTCCAAATCAAAAACCGACGAGAGCACATCACACTACCTCCCTCTAATGCTGATTGCCAGCAACAGATGCTATTGAGAGGCGGGAAAAAATTCACGCATACGCACAAAGGTTCAAGGTCGGCTCATGCAAGCGCGCGCGATCCAACTCCATCAGGTTTTCGCAAAAAAAAATAAGGTCGGATACTTTTCTCACAGGCCTCGTATATCTCAACGAGATAAAACTTGCGGTTATCTTGTACATTATTTCCTTTTTTCTTATTATTAAAAAAATTGCCACAAAATTTTTGTGCGTTACTTTTTGATCCTGTCTCGTAGGTATCAAAGGAGTGAAATTTGGTATGTAGATTCCTTTAAGCAAGATCTACATTAAGATTTTTTGGCGAATTGTACCTCTGGGGTCGGATTTATAAGGAAGGAGTCAGGTGGTTTTTGTTTTCAAGTGGCAACACATGGTACATAATATATGAGGCTTGTCCGTAAAGTACAGTTTCGTTCTTTTGCCGCTGCAGCGCTAGTGTCGCAGTTCCGAGAACTCATCTCTCGGGTTCATTATCTTTGCACTGACGCCGTTACAGATTGCGTTGGGTTTACATTTGTTAGTGATCGTTGAAAATGTTTAAGACAATTTCTGAGCCCGCGGACTGTGAATTGCGTTCTGTATACGGTTTTTGAACGCAAAGAATGTTAAGCCAGCTGAAATTCATCGTCAACTTGTAGAGATTTATGGGGAAAATGTAATGACTGATGGAATGGTGAGAAAGTGGGTTAGGCAGTTCAATGATGGACGAACAATGTTAATGACGAAGCACGGAGTGAGCGGCCTTCTGTTGTCAATGATGATTTGGTTGAAAAAGTGAATGAGAAAATTCTTGAAAACAGACGGTTCTGTCACGTGCTAAATAAGGACAGAACGGAAACGGAAAAATTGCAATGAATAAAATATATTTATTTTTCAGAAATGGCACAGTGGAAGAATGAAGTGTTGTTTGTAAATATATCAAACACAAAACGAGTAGCGTGCTGGAGTAGTTCGTCGATGCAAAATGAAGATGCTAAATCACTCAACTGTAGCTTACAGAAAACTTATTCTGATTTGTTGCAATATATCACTTTCATAACACAAAAGAATCATAACTGGAGCACTTAAGCAAATTGCACAACACTCTTGTAGCGGTGCACTTTAAAAGAAACAAATATTGACCTTTTACGGGAAGAGCAGTTTGGCTTTCGTGCTGCCCACTCTTGTCCGATGCAGATATGGAGGCTCGTTGAAGACCTGAGCACCCCCCTGAACCTATCCAGGTACTGTGGGGTGGTATTTCTCGATGTCAGTAAAGCTTTTGACCAAGTGTGGCATGAGGGCCTTGTCTACAAAATGATCAGAGACGGGTTCCCTGCCGATTTGATCTTGATGGTGAAATCCTTTCTTGACGGCAGATCCTATCAAGCCAAGGTTGGAGAAAATCTTTCCACACCCCGTGTTGTAAAGGCCGGTGTCCCTCAGGGTTCTGTCCTCGGGCCTATGCTATTTAATTACTTTGTACATGATTTCCCAAAACCCGATAATTGTAATCTGTATTTTTATGCGGATGACACTGCCATTATGACATGGGCACACCAGCCGGCTCACGTTATCACTCGGCTGCAGTGCGCCTTGAAGCAGTTCGAAGACTGGTTTAACTGCTGGAAGTTGAATCTTAACGTCGGAAAGTGCAAGGCTTTGTACCTCAATAGGAAACTCAAGCATCCCCCAGATTCTCTTGTTCTGCTTAATAAGAAACTGGACTGGGTGGACAACTACAAGTACCTGGGAGTTATCATTGACTCAAGACTCTCATGGAATCAGCATATGTCCTATGCTCTGAACAAAGCGAAGAGGGCTAAGTACAGTATCATAGCTCTTATGGGTCGCAACAGCGCCCTCAGCATTGACAACAAGCTACTTCTGTACAAATCGATTATACGGACCATACTCCTCTATGGCATGCCTGCGTGGGCGACTATCTGTAAAACCAGATGGAGTGAACTACAGTCATTCCAGAATGTTACCCTGAGGACCATTGCCCAGCTGGGCAGAAGGACGGTGAAAAACCAATCCATCCACTTGGATTTAAACATGGCCCATATCGGAAAGTTTATACAGGATCTCCTTTTGATTATGATACAGAAGATGAAGACTCACGACAATAAGCTTGTGAAAGGGATACTGGAGAACTCAATGAATATGAACTGGCATACGAAGTATCGTAAACCGAGGCACGTTCTTGACATGAATTTTGAAGATATTAGCAACGTCTCTTTCCCAGACTACTGGAAGATGTGATAATCTTATTTCTTTTTGTATTTTTTATTTCGTTTGTTTTTTTTGTTTCTGACAATCGTCAATCTTATTTTCTTTTTTGTATAATATGGAAGACCGCTTGGGTTGGTTAGGCTTCTTGACTACCTCAGTGTATTTCCTTTGGAGTTTATTCTGGTTGGATGAGCTTTGTGAAAGCGCTGCTTTCGTCCCATCCTAACGAATGTACACTTCACTGTTCGATTGTCGATTGTCGATTGTCGATATTGTCGAGCACTTGTCGGACACACACTGATATTTGTAAATCGCTTCTTGTGATGCGCAAAAAAAACAAAAAAACAATACAGTTGAACCACACCTTGAGCATACAACTTTAAACACTTGGATCTAAACGCTTGAATTGAAGCACATGAATCTAAACATTTGAACATGCACACTTATAGCACTATTCTGTAGCACAAAGAATATTAAATATTTCACACAGGAAGAGACGCCGTAGCGTGAGTTGGATAACCGTGTTGACTTAACTATATTAGCTCACTGAGCATAAAGACGAGTTGAAATAACTAATCAAATTGTCATAACATAGGTCTGAACGCAGTCGAACATAATTCGCAGAAAATGAGACGCAAAACAGGATGTTCAGAAGGGAATAGTCACTATGAGGTAAGTATATGCCTAAATGATATCAGCGGATATTTCCGGTAACAATTCTACGAACGTGGTCGATTCAATAGAAAATCTGGAAGATACGTATATACTGAAAAAGAATGTCCAGTGAATCTAGCTCCATCTACCATTCCGCGTTCAAACTCTGATAATTCTCATCCTGCAGATTAGGCGTTTCAGACTAATGATAATAGTTGCATTGACAGCACCGATATTGTTGTGCTTATTTATAGTGTAGCCTGGTTTAATAATGTATCAAAAGTACACGTATTTTAATATCACGTACACAAAAACTTGTTTTTTGTTCTAGTTTTCTAATACTATTGTAATTTTATTTCCTGCATTGACCTGGGTCGAGTTTTTGGACTTGATATTGCGGTTTAGTAAGCATCGCTCATACGCCAAAATTGCGTAAGATCAGAGCAATTACCATTGGGAGGCTTTGATATTACGCAATTTTGACGTATGAACGATGCTTATTAAACCGCGATCTCACGTCCAAAAACTCGCCCCTGGATCGCGATTTCCTACTTGCAATGAGGGTGAAGACCGGAAGTAGCATATTTCACACTTCAAACGCGATTTTCATAATGATATAACGATTTTAAAATTTTTCTATTGCTATATTCGTATTTTATTTGTTTCAAATAATGATATTCTACAAAAAAATATTGATTTTTGAGTATTTTATACATAGGGTGAGTTTTTTTAAAAGTGGCCCGGCGCGAAATACTGCGCAGTAAGTTTTCAAATGACTTGTCATTCATGTGATATTGCGCAGTTGAGAGAGTGACATTGGTGTGCATGGTAGTCGTTTGTGCGAAGTGGCGAAAATGGTGTTATCTCTGCAACAGCGCATTTTTGTGGTAGAGCACTATACACGGCATGGGTCATGGAAACAGTATGCAGATGAGTTTAAAATTAAGTTTCAAGTTGGTGCTGTGCCTGCAAAACCTCCTGCTAAGAATGCAATGCAAAACTTAATTGCAAATGGCATGCAACGGGATCAGTACTGAATGCAAAGAAAGTGTGCGCTAAAGGACGGTCTGGGTTTGTCTGACATGTTACGCAGTCCCAAAATGTCATCATGGCGGTTGTCCCAGCAACTGGGTTTCTCTCAGTCAAGTGCAATGAAGATCATGAAACAGAATTTACACTTATACCCCTTCAAAATGACCACTGTGCATCAGTTGCATAATGTGGACAAGCTGGCCAGGGTTCAGTTTTGTGAATGGTTCCTGAGCAGCATTGCTCCGAATGTGCTGGAGGATGTTGTGTGTTCATCTCAGATGAAGCGTGGTTCCATCTGTCCGGTTACGTCAACTCACAGAACTAGTGACCGTTATGTGCACAACATCTTCAACGTGTTTGCCGCACAACTTACTGATGACGAGCGTGCAAATGCTTACTTTCAGCAAGATGGTGTAACAGCCCATTCTGCACACGCAACACTTGCCCGTATCCAGGAAGTATTCCCACCCGAACATGTGATCAGTCGAGGAACAGAACAGGTCTGACCATCACGGTCGCCAGAAATCGGTCTGCGATTTCTTCCTCTGGGGTGCACTGAAAGGTGTGGTCTACCAGAACGATCCGCGCACAGTCGCCGAACTTCAAGAAAACGTCCAGGTAGTCATTCAGGCCATTCCAGCGGAAACCCTTGCTCGTGCCTTCATGAACATGTGGACACGCCTTCACACGTGCCTCGAGGTCAATGGAGGACACTTCCAGCACCTGCTCTAGGGTATTTGCACTGATCTTTGATCATTGTTATCTCTTTTCATGTTCATTTTTGCACGTTGTTCACCGGGCCACTTTTAAAAAACTCGCCCTGTATAAACTGTGCAATGCAAAATACAGCTGAAAATTTGCATATGACGCTCCCATGATTTTTGGCACTAGTGTATAAATCCTCTACTAGTTTTACAAATTGCTTCAAAAGCCCTATTTTGATATCAAATTGTCGAAGCTACACATCTTCACTAGCTACCAGATGTGCAAGTGCATAACAAAGTCCATTTTCGTCGAAGCCATTCCTTTTTCATATTATGGGAATTTCGGTTACGACTCATGTTTGTAAAAATTGCAACACCATGAAGGATTCATCAGAGTTAAGTAAAATTTAATATACAAACGACTTGCATTGGTACAAAATAAGGATTAGATATTCAAAGCAGATTTTGAATGTCTGCCTGGGAAGAGCATTCCAAATTGTTTGTATGCGTGCCCAAAGTTCATCTGTACAACCTTTAGGACGAGGATCACGAGCGAGACGCCGACCAACGAAATCCCACACATGTTCAATAAGCAACATATCTGGCGAATAAGCAGGCCAAGGAAGAAGCTTTATGTCTTCTGCTGAAAAGAAGTCTTGAACATTCCTTGCAATATGTGGCCACGCATTATCCTGTTGAAAGATTGCTCCAGAATGCCTTGAAGGAAAAGAACGAGTTCGGGCTCTAGCACGTAACCGGTGTACCGCTTGTTGTTAAGATTACCCACAATTCGTAGCAGTTGAGATCGTCCATGATACACATTCCCACCCCAGACCATAACTCCGGGTATTCGTCCACTATGACGTTCGATAATGCACTCCGGAAGGAAGCGTTCACCGACATAGCGTCTAACACGAATGCGGCCATCATGGTAGCACAGATTAAAGCAAGATTCTTAAAAAAACACTTGTTGCCAATCTGCACACCAATCTCTATGTTCATGAGCCCATTGCAGCGCAGACGTCGATGATTTTGCATCAGGGGGATCCTATATAAAGGAGTTCTTGCACACAGTCCATGGTGCAGCAGACGTCGACGAATTGACGATGCAGGCAGGGATACACATGCAGCAGTGAACATTGTGCTGTCAACTGTCTAGAGGAAGCTGTACGGTACGTCAGCGCCATGCAGAACAGGTGTCTATCGTCGCGCTTTCACGTCACCTTTCGGTGTCCACTCCCGGATTTTTGAGTTGTCCGATTCTCGTCGGTCCACTGCTTCCAAACTCGCATCACTGTGCTGCTATTACGCTGCACACAAGCTGCTATTACACGATAGGAAAATCCTCCTTCACGAAGGCTGATGATTCTCCCCCGTTCAAACTGCGTAAGTTGTTGAAATGTCACCTCTTTCCTCGAAGAGGCATCATTACGTCTCACCTAACGATTACCACTATTATCCTATTTCGGTACACATGCATACCATTGATGTGTGAGTAAACGATTAGATTCACAAGGATCTGTAATGTCTAGAACGCTCTCCAGAGTATTCGTGATGTCACCGCCATGCTGTTGATAAGTTGTTACCATTCAACTGCTGTGAGTCCGACAGTTACGCAAGACGTTCAGAGAGGATTACTGTACTGTACAAAGCACCCGCGATGCCTCGCAGACGCTTTAGAACATCCTATCCACCAATTGACGGCATTTGATAGGGGCCGCATTGTGGGACTGCAATGAGGCTGGTTGGTCGTATCGTGCAATTGCCAAGCATGTGGGCCATTCATATGTCACAGTGGCCCGATGTTGGAATCAATGGGTACATGAATGGAATCACATATGAATGCACATCGTGCAGGTTCGGGTCGACCAACAAACACCACCCCAATGGAGGATCGTCGTATGGGGCTCCAAGCATTAAGAATGCCATGGCCTCGGCACCCGCCATCCGCGAACATGTACTGGAGACTGTACAACACCTCGTGAGTTACCGCACAGTGTCTCGACGACTCGCATCCGCCGGATTGGGGTCCTACCGCTTTATGCGTCGATTGTCATTAACACGACAGCATCAACGCTTGTTTAGAGTGGTGTCTTGCCCGGGAGGCATGGACAGAGGACGAATGGCGTCGAATTATGTTTAGTGACCAGTCACGCTTCTCCATGATCTCCGATGGCCATCATGTTCGCGTATGGCGGTGTCGAGGGTAGAGGGCACAAACTTCCCATATTATGGAGAGACACACAGGCGTAACCACTGACATCATTGTGTGTGGAGCCATCTGATATGCGTTCAGTTCACCTCTAATAGTGCTTCGGCAGACTTTGACGTCACAGCGATACGTAACAGACATTCTGCGTCCGCACGTCCTACCCCTTCTGACACATTCACCCTGGGACATTGTACCAACAAGATAACGCACGCCCACACACAGCATTTGTGTCTATGGACTGCCTACAGCATGTTGAGGTCCTCCCGTGGCCAGCTAGATCCACGGACCTTACGATCATTGAACACGTGTGGGATGACATTGTAAGTTGACTCCATCCCAGTAACAACCTGCGGCATCTGGAGGGACAGCTGCAACAACTGTGGACTGACTTGCATCAGGAAAGGATCCAAAGGCTGTTTGACACCATTCCGAACCGCATAAGGGCATGCATTGGGGCCAGAGGGGGTGCCACCCTACTGACATGGCGCCAACATTCCACCTGTACTGTCAACGGCGTTGTCTGTTTCATCTCATATTGTAATCAGTACAATAAAGTCACACGTTCTTTCATCATATGTCGTTTCATTGACTATCAACACTCCTTCTGGTGCTTAATTTTATTATTAGCGAGTGTATATACACAGTCCAGTCACATTAATGTGACCACCAGTTAGTAACCAGAATAACCACCTTTCGCGGCGCGGACAGCTGCGAGACGGGGAGGAAAAGAGTCAATAAGGTTCTGCAAGGTATTGGCTGGGAAGTGAAGCCATGCAGACTCGAGTTCTGTGGAGAGCTGCCGTAAGTTGCGCGATCCATGACGCGAACATCCCGATCGAGGTGGTCTAACAGATACCTTATAGGGTTTAAATCCGGGGAGTTTGGGGGCCAGGTGAATACCGTAAACGCATCCTCGAGCTCTTCGAACCACGCACGGACACTGCGCGCTATATGGCACGTCGTATTGTCCTGATGGTAGATGCCATCCTGCTGAGGAAACACAATCTGCATGTAGGAGTGAACATGGTCCGAAAAAACAGATGCGTAATTCCATTTATCCGTGGTGACGTCCACAATGATGAGGGCACCCAGGGAATGCCATGAAAACATTCCCCAGATCACAACGCTACCTTCTCTGGCCTGGACTCTTGCGCCACATGTTGCAGGGTGTATGTTTGCTGACGCTGAACGCCGTAAACGCCATCGCCCATCTGTCCGATGGAGAATAAACCGTGATTCATCGGAAAAAGCCACCTTTTGCTACTCTGTTGCTGTCCAGTAGCGGTACTAGCGTGCAAATGTCAGTCTTTGTCGCCGGTGAACAGCCGTCAGCATTGGTGCACGAACCAGCCGTCTGCAGCGGAGCCCCATACGCAGCAACGTTCGCTGAACTGTTGAGGATACATGTTTGGTAGCCCCCTGGTACATCTGGGAGGTCAGTTAGTCTAGGGTTGCATGTCTGTTGGGTTGCACGCATCTCCGTAGCCGTCGTTCACCTCTGCCATCTATGGCCCATAGTGCTTCAGACTTCTTACGCGCTGATTTTTGGTATTTCCATTCTGCCATGCACGGTTCACTTTCACCACAGCGGCACGCGAACAGTTCACGAAACTAACAGTTTCGGAAATACTGCTGCCCTTGGCTCGGAAGCCGATGATTGTGCCGTTTTGGAGGTCGGGTAAATCCCTACGTTTAGCCATGACTTCAGCAATTGCAATGTTTACTGCTTCCCTCTGACAACCTTCCTATACCCCCCCCCCCACGTCTGATATTGGTACTTACCTTCTGGACGTAACCATTTTCCGCTGATGTTGAACGTAGGGGATGATCAAATTAATTTGACTGGACTGTGTATTATCTTTTGAATAAATTGAATGGAAAGAAGTTCCCTGGAGACCTTCACTAGACCTTTAGGTAGGAATATAGCCATAAAACCAAAAAAATTTTAGTAAATCACTCCGTTAGATACATTGTACACTTATAAAAATGTTCCAGTCTCGCTACTGAAATAAAACTTTAATATTGCGATCAGCGGGAACATTAGAAACCGGACGGAGAAAGGTTTCGTCATGAGAGGAGATGAAATACATATTAGTCTGGTGTACTTCACCAATTACAGCCTATACACGCTTAGTAGATCCTTTCAAGATTATGTAGCGTTTATGTGAATTATTATTTTCCAAGTGTTTCCGTTTTTTTTTTAAATTTTCAAACATTCATTTTAGTTTCGTTTTTTTTCACACTGTAAAAGAGAGAAATTTGATATTGAGATTCATCTAGGCAACACTACTTTAATATGATATTTTGTATCAGATTGTCCACACCTCGGAGATATGGAAAGCAGGGACAATGCCCTTGAAATCGAGTCACGCTTAATATTGCTGATGTTTATTATTTTTAATTCCAAAAGTTTTTTAAAAACATTGCAATTTTAAACGATTCCTATCTTCTTATTTCTATGGGACCATTATTCCCAGACCTTTCCTACCTACACAATTTGAAAAAAAAAGCATGGCCATCTTCAAATTCACAACCCACGCCTCTTACGCGAATAGAATTAGCAATATGTTGCTTCAGAATCTCCATTCTTCTGGGAAGGCTTTCTACGAGATTACCATGTGTTGCCGTGGGAATTGCTTTCCGTTTTTCCATTAAAGTATTTGTCAGATCTTCGATAATGTCGCCCGTTGAGGACTCTTGCCAATATGTGTTCCAATTTCCATCAGAATTGTTCGGTAAATTCAGATCAATGCTTTGTATAGGCTAATCTAATTCTTTAAAAATAATTTTATCAAACAAACCCTTGCACAGATCTCCTTAATAGACGTGGGAATGATATTGCTGTTCATAATGGCCTTCATAGAACTGCTGCCATGAGGTTGCAGGCAGAAATACCGAGGATATTGTGATGATTGAATTCGTAAGTTTTAAATTTCTGCTTTTGATTGAAGTTATGAATTGATATGTTGTTGTCTTTGTTTTTAGAGAGCTCATATGCAGAGTTGTACATTATTGTAGCTAAGGGGAAAACAATGTACGGCATTTTCCAGTTGTGCTTGTTTATTAATTGTTGCTGTAGTTGTGGCCATGACTTTCTAGAAACTACCAGGCCTGAATCGTGACCACTGAGAGAGAAGGCCTCCTCATTGAAAATTAATACCGTAGCCAACAAGACAGACAGGCCCCGGCCAACGCCTCCTATAAAGAAAGCCTTGGCACTGAAACGTCATACATTGTTATATCATCATAAGTCGATCAAATTTAGAGCTTACTATCTGGATACCCGCGGCTTCGCCCGCTATGGGCGGATGAAAAAAAAAAACGTGCTCTTAAATAGTAGCAATAATACGATTACATCCAAAATTTTACAAAAATCAGCAAAAGTGTTATAAGAAAATTAAAAGATTATATAATAACAGAGTATATTAAATAAAAAATTGTTCAAATATTCTATTTGGCAGTTATTTACAAAAAATTAATAAATGTTAGTTATGCATAAAGGTCCATTATTTTGACAAAGAATGTGTTATTCGAATGCCTTTGGGTACACTATTTTTTGTCAGGCCATTAGGATCATAAATTTACATATTTTTCGGTGTACCCACTCCAGAAAAGGCTACATATAGTTGTCCGTGTAAAAAATCATGGGGATTCCAAATTCATCCCAACGACTTTAAGAGATTGCCCTTGTGCTTTGTTAATCGTCTAGTGACAGTCTAGTACCATTGCATAATTTGGGGGTATCCAAATTTCTCAATATTATTACTGGCCCTACATATGTGGTGGCATGCCAGGTGGGTTCCAATGAATTTAAAAATTCTGTAGGTTATTTTCATTTTGCTCTTGGTACATAATAGTGTCAATAGATTTATATGTAATGCAAGATCTTGGCAACTCCTGCAAAATGATGTCCTGTTTTTTATTTATATTCTCATTCTTTGGTGCAAGAATTATACGTTCTCAAAGCCACTGTCGGTCCTCAATTTTTGTGGCTATGTTCGGGAACACCTTATGTATAATTATTTCTCGCACAGACGACAACAGTATGCAGAAATCTGATGAGAGAGAAATTAAACCTGACGCAGTTATGGGTAACTTTTCATCTCCAAGACTGAGTAGTTGTTTACAAATTTTATGACTGTTGCCACCAAGAATACGCACCCTCATATTAGTAATTAATTTTTTTGTGTAGAGAAATTACCAAATGGTGGATACTCTGAGGCAAGCACTGGTTCATCTGCAGATGTTCATTATGGAATAATTGGAAGGATTTGGCGAAAATCTCCTGCGAGAAAAACGACGTCTCTCCCATTTTTTTCCAGGATCTCTTAGGTTTCTCATTGTTAGATCTCTAAGAATTTGTATACGTTATACGATTGTTAAAAAGTTTAGACTGTAGCCAAAATCATGCAATAAATTTTGAGCCAATACAGCCTAGAGAGAAAGCCTGCTCACGGAAAAATCATACATGGTTACATCACCTACGGTAGTGACAATTTCGGAATTATTATTCGTAGAAATATAATTAACCATACTCTACCATGGGTGCAGGGTCATACCCAGGATTTTATTTCGGGGGGGGGGGGGGGGGGGGGGGGGCTGCCCCCCTTGCTCTCGGGGGGGCCCCCCCCCCACCACAAATATTTTACAAAATGGGGAAAAGGGGGGGGCCGCCCCCCCCCCCCCCCTCCTCCTGGGTACGGCCCTGCATGGGTGATGCAATACATCCTAGAGAGAAGACCTGCGGACAAAAGTTGTATACGTTGTTACATCATCAACAAGCGGCCAAATTTATGACTTATTTTTGGTAGAAATGCGATTAACATTAGTTCCTTAATGATGATACAATTTTTGTCTGCAAGCCATCTCTCTAGGAGGAGTTGGGGTGATGTAACAATGTACTACGCTTTCGCGCTCAGGCTTTGAGTAGAGGTGGTGATGGCATAACTCGACACTTCGATAGAGATCCTGAATACATATAGGCCGGTATTCAGAAGGAGACCTCTTGCTCTTGCTCTTGCTCTTACTGATAACCATTCTTGAATACAAATTTCATATTATTGAATTCGTTCTCAACAATGGTTTGAGTAAGAGCAAGAGCATGAACGCTCATTCTGAATACGGGCCTTAATTTTCAATTCTGTGAATATAATTCTCAATGACGTATATTAAAGATAGACCTATAAACTTGCGGCCATACTTGAAGGGATTATTGGGAAGCTCAGCCTCCCAGAACCCTCATGGCCGAAAGTGAGTGAAGATGATACAAAACACATTGTGAAATATGAGGGTAACTGATTAATAATTTTTCACACTCTCATCACGGACTGATAAGTTTATCGTTTCATTAACTTTGTATTTTAAGTATTTTATTATATTTTATAAACAAGTTTCGATTATGGTTTCAATTTCAATTTCGTTTCGATCATCTTTCAGTGAGGTTTTTTCATTTCAGTTACGAATTTTCGATTTATGTTTGAGGAAAGTGATTCCTGATCCTTTACGGTGTCTATTTGTACAGTTGTACGCAGAACTGGTTTTGAATTACTTATTCCTTGGGCCCAAAACGTCAAAAGAAAAGCAGCCAGGCAGCTAACTATTCCACGGCTCACTCCTGCTCAAAACTGTCATGGCTTCACTTTGGTGGCGATGTTAACAAACAATAGGAATCGGAATATACATTTAATAATACACGTCATTGGCAGTTCTATATTCAGGATCCCTACTCTTCAGCAAATATAGGAGCTCAAAAATGGAGTTCGCAAGTGTGCACAGATCACAGGATTAAAAGATCATGATGCAACCGAATAAACAAAATCTTTCATCGACAGCGAAGTCGTGCGATGGTGGCGCCATCCGATGGCAAAAACTGTCAGTGGGCAAATAAACAAACAACAGAAAGAAAATAAATTTTATATATAAGACTAGCTGATTATCCGCGGCTTCGCTCGCTATGATTGAAAGAAAAAAACCGTGTTATTAAATAGTAGCAATAATACGATTAAATACAAGATATCACAAAAATAAGAAAAAAATTGTTTTAAGAAAATTAAAAGATTATACAGGGCGTATCAGGTTCGATGGTCATAAAGTATCTAGCGTGATCCTTTGCATGATTACAAACTTAAAGTTCCTTATGCAAAATAGTCAAAATTCAAATGTTAAGGTTTAAACATCACGCGAAGCTTACTGAAAACCTGTCGAAAACGTCATTTAATCTCAACAATTGCCGCCGATTTAATTGTAATCGCCCCTTTGAATTTAATGAACTGCTGGTGCGGAAAGTTCATAAATTACTTAAAGACGCAATTTAAATTTTGAGTTTTCGACATTTTCGATAAGGAATTTTAAGTTTGTAATCATGCAAAGGATCACGCTAGGTACTTTATGACCATCGAACCTGATACACCCTGTATAATAACAGAACATATTAAATCCAAAATTATTCAAATATTGCAATTGACAGTTATTTACAAAAAATTAATAAATGTTAGTTATGCATAAAGGACCATTATTTTGACATAGAATGTGTTACTCGAATATACTATTTTTTGTCAGGCCGATCATAAAGAGATTGCCCTTGTGCTTTGTTAATCGTCATTGCGAAAACAAATCGCACAGGAAATTGTAACCTAGATAATTGTTGTCTGGGTGATAGTGGGCATAAAATTAGAGACAGTCTAGTAACATTGTATAATTTGGGGGTACTAATAATAAGCCCTAAATTATGTCTCCGCATAATGATGTAACAATGTATGACGTTTTCGCGCTCAGGCTTTTCGCGCTCAGGCATGGCCTCCTAGAAACTACCAGGCCTGAACATGACGTCAATAATGTATTGTTGAAGCACTAAGATTGTGACGTTGTACTAACTTCTGTAATAGCACTACCAGTTCGACGTAACAATGTTTTATCTTTTCCATGTTCAGGCAACGCCACCTAAAATACAAAGCGTGGTCGCTGCGTCATCACACCTGGGCTGACAATTCGACTTTCATTGTTTACAACAAACGAAAAAGCACCTGTTGTAATCAGCGTTGTTTTCGTTTGTTGTAAACAATGAAAGTTGGATTGTCAGCCCTGGTTTGATGACGCAGTCCACAGGCAGTGAGAAGGCTTTGTTTTTAGGTGGCGTTGGTTCAGGCCTGGTAGTTTCTTGAAGGCCGTGGTAGAGGTGGTGTTGGCCTAGGCCTGTCTTTCCAATATCGCCTAGAGAGAAAGCCTGCTCACGGAAAAATCATACCTTGTTACATCACCTACGGTAGGGACAATTTCGGGCTTATTATTGGTAGAAATATGATTAACAATACCCTACCGTAAGTGATGTAACGATGTATGACGTTTACGCGCTCAGGCAGTATCTCCTAAAAAGAAAGCCTGTGCCAACACCTCCTATAGAGAAAGCCTGTGCACTGAAAATTCATACATTGTAACATCATCATAAAAAGGCATTGTTAATCGTATTTCTACCAATAATAATTCCTTTTCTTCTAATGGTGATGTAACAATGTATGACGTTTCCGTTATCAGGCTTTCTGTCTAGGTGTTGGTCTTTCTCGTTGGGTACGAAATATTACATTATTACATCATTATAGGTAGTGCATTGTTATTTGTCTTTCCAGTAACAAGTCCTGAATTTGCACTATCTATCGTTAAAGTACTTAGTTAAATTGAGCTGAGCCAAATGCATGCAATAGACGGGACAAAAAACGACTCTTCAGTAAATACAGCAATCCAATTGTGGAACTACAACAATGGAATTAGGTGCTTGTGCGCAAACCAGGGGATTATAAGACTATGGTTCAACTGTTCATGGTCCTAAATAGAAAAACAGCCGAAACTGTGGATACCTTAATAAATAAAGGAAAAAACAGAAAACACTACTCCACATAGAAAACTTTTACTGACTCAGATGTACATTTCGGATTTCAAAAAATTTACCATTTTGACTCACTGATGATGGATTTTTGAAATCCGAAATGTACATCTGAGTCAGTAAAATTTTTCTATGTGGAGTAGTGTTTTCTGTTTTTTCCTTTGTTTATTCATGGTACATCAAACTATATTCATGACCCTAATAAGCAGCCGTTAATTTATCGTCTCATCAAAGCATATTGTACAACTCACCCACATTTCTGAAATTTAACATTGGGCTAGACGATATTGGAACTGTTGTTAACTACTGAAGAGCGGTATGAGAAAAAACGATTTACAAACAGAACTTTGTTTCGTTACTGTTGTCAAATAATGATATTTCCCTTTTATTAACTTCCCTTTACTTTTCACTGTTTTCCCCAACTAAGGCCGATGTGAAACGACATGATATGAATCATGATACTTTACATGTAAATGGTCACTAAACTCCTTTGTTCTAACTGTGGCTTTTCTGACGCCAACTATGCTCACTGAGGGCAGCTTTGATGCATCTTCAGCGACTTTTTGCCAGAGATTAAAGAAAACACAGATGCAACAGACGAATACAAACCGGAAGAAACAGCGACCATAGCGTCATCGAACGATACCAAAGACACATGAAAATTTGTTGTTATTCTGATACGTTTTTTTCCATTCTTAATTAAAATATTGCCTGCGTTAGCATGGCATTTGGAAATTTGTCCTTCGTGCCGCTAGGAACGCTGCTAAATTTTATTTATCACAGTATAATATGGATTTATTGTATCTGTGTTTTTTTTAAACTGTGGTTATGCTCAAACGACCATATTTGCAGTAGGCTTGTATGCTTTAAGAATGTTTGGTGGTATTTTTTTATTTAATGAAATCCAATACGTCTATCCAGGGCCTGTATGACCAAAAGCCGACGAGTTGGGTCGCTGGATGAACCTGGATTCACGACTGCTGTATGATGTTCGCAGCAGCAGGCTGAGGGGGGGGGTTAAAGATTGTCTATCACTGATGGTTGCCAAGACAGTAACTAGCCGTACCTGATGTTGCTTAACTTCACAGAAGTTGTGTGTTCAGCGAAATTCCACCAGGCCACGTCCTCCCCCACTACGTATTTTTTTTAATTTGTTGTTGCAATTGTGGATTATTCATTGAGTTGAAATTGTGGACGGATGAGAGTTATTTTGTTTTTAAACAAGAATTCCTCATTTTTGATTTATAACAAATTTTATGGTAGACGTGATTCGTCTTTACACTTTTCTCTTCAGAGCATTCCAATAATTCAGAAAGAAATCTCATTTTAAACTTCAGTCATTGAAATTCGATTAATATTTTACTTTTAAATTAAAAATTACAGAAACACTACATTTCCTTTATTTTATAATAGAACATTAAAGTAGTAATTCTTGTCTCCAAATATTAATTTTGCCTTTTTACACGTCGGGATCTGAATCCAATGCAGGAATGCAGACAAGATCGGTGAGAAACGTTTCAATTATCATTAACTTAGATTTTCAGAAATTGTTAAATCTTTCGTTCTTATTTTCTCGACTATGGTTTTAACTGGCCATCATGTTGAGATAACCCGTGGTTTAAACGGAAATGACCGTGCGTAATAATTTTTTGTTCTTACTTTGATTCAAAAAAACAGAATGGGGTGTCAGATGATGAAGTTAACTTTAAAATTAATACAAATTCTCTTACAGTCGAGAAAACTTAAAGTAATAATAAGTTATTGAAAGTAATTATTGTAACATTACTTTTTTTCTGTCTCTCTAAATATTCTTACAGAATTTAAGTTGAATATTAGGTAACATGCCATTGTGTTCTGTGCTTGGCTGCAAAGCTTAATATGGTCAAACACGTAACGTGGCCTGTGGAAAATGACATTTTTCTTTTTAAAATGAAAGCATTTCACCTAGATGTATGGCAGAGAATAAGTTCAGATCAAACAAACCTTTTAATAATGAAATGTTTTGTTTGTAATCCGAATTTGATGAAAGATTTATAGATCCCGATTACAATATAAAGTAATAAATGGGGTTGGAGTACAAATTGAGAGGGGAGTACAAATTAAAAAATTTTCCTCCTAAAGCCAAGATAAAAATCTTCTAAAATCAATTGAATGCAATTGTATTAATAAAATTTTTTAGTTGATTTTGATGGGGGAGGCCGTGGCCTGGTGGACTTTCACTGAACACAACTTCTGTGAATTTAAGTTACATCAGGCACGGCTAGTCACTGTCTTGGCAACCATCAGTGATAGACAATCTTCACCCCCCCCCCCCCCGGCTGCTGCGACCATCATACAGCAGTCGTGAATCCAGGTCCATCCAGGGACCCAACTCGTCGGCCTCTGGTCATACAGGCCCTGGATGGACGTATTGGATCCCAATTCGTAAATAAAATAGATTTGGTTTAAAGTCCGCTAAGTTGGCAGCACTGCTGATAATGCATCCACACACACACACATTCCAATATGCGTAAAAAATTTTCTAGAAAAAGAACTTCAGAAAAGAAGCACACCTTCAGTAATAATAATTGGCCATATGGAAAAAACATTCAAATTGGTTTAACACTACCTACAAAAATAAATAAACAACAACCACCGGTTTATCAGTATTGTATTAACAATTGGTTTCATACAGTATTTATTTATTTCTTCTTCACGCATAATTGTCTCAAGTTTTTTTTACTGCTATGTACGTGAAAATTAACATATGCGCCATAGTTACATATAAGTAATGATAAATTTATTTTAAAACTATTGTAATGTCCCGACTTTCACTTTATATTACATGTAAAGATAAGATTTTGTGAAGATTAAATTTTATTTTTTTAAAAAGGAAAAAAAAAAAACCCTTTTCCACAAACATTTAAAAATTTATTAAAATCGCTAAGAAAGCATGCCGCTGAAGAAGTTACACACGCGCCATATAAAGTGAGCTGCAGGCCCTAGGAATTCAGAGACCAATTTACATATAAGGATCATGATGTGAATTGCTACAGTGAAGAATGTTAACCTTATTTCCTCTGTTGATGATAGCAGGTAATATTTGTGTTGTTATTGTAATGGACGATGTCCTCTCGTAATAACATTGTCAACCCTCATTTCGGGTCTGAAAGCATGACTCGCGTTAATTGCTCTGTGCCTTTTTGCAAAAAATATAAAAGTCAAGCACCTGCATATACCACATGGCACTGTTTTCCGAAAGATCAAAAAATTTATATATTTATTGCAGCTTTTATTTCCATTTTGATGGAATAGTTTTAATTTTTACATATTTTATCCATTAAATTCACCACAGGTTGAAATAAAGTAATTTATGAAGGGTTGAAGTGTAAATTAAGTTTAAGATTAAGAGACTACGAACATTTCAGGAATATGCTACCCCTTTGTCCATTATATTCGGAAATAGTTAATAAAATTTTAAAAATTGATATGGTTAAAAAAATTGATTTATATGCAAAGACAAGATAACGACTGAACTGCAGAAACGCTTGAACATATAATTACAAATAGAAAAGGGAAGGAAAATTTTACGATCTTTCGGGAATATGTTACGGCTTTGTTCAATGTATTAAATTGATTTGAGTAAGCTATATAAATTCATATAAATTTCATTTATACGAGGTCTGTTCAAAAAATACGTAGACTGACGTCATAAAACAAAATATACTTTATTCAGAAGTTACACATCTGGGTCCCCTTCAAAGTACTCTCCTCCCCGACGCACACACATATCCCAACGGTGTTTCCACTTTTGGAAACAGTCCTGGAACGCTTCTTTTGTGATGTCCTTCAGCGCCTTCGTCGCATTTGCCTTTATGTCGGGAATCGTCTCAAATCTCCTTCTTTTCAAAGGTCTTTTGAGATTCATCACCTGTTATGATCTTCGACAAGAAGTTTTCATCTTCTTCTGAGCGTTCAAGCAATTCCTGACAAAACTGGACGCGATGGGCTTTTTGGTCAACAAACTTCGCAGCAACGCGGTGCATCTTCAATTCTTCAGTCAAAATCTCGTGACATGATCCAACTGCTATTCCACACATTTCAGCAAGCTCTCTGATGGTCAGACGTCGATTTGGTCAGAAGTCACTCATTCTAAAAATCCGCCAAACGAAAAAAACACACTTCACAAACAACCGCGTAGCTAATCAACCAATACTGATATTTGAAATCAAAAAACTGCCTTGTAATCAACGGATCTGTCAGAAGATGGCGACACCAAGCGATTTTGATTGGGACCAACAGGGCCCGCGCAATTCAAACAGTCTACGTATTTTTTTGAACAGACCTCGTACACTCCCAAAATATTATACTGTTAATTTTTTTAACTTCAATTCTAATTTTTATTGTAATATATATCTTAAGTTTTAATAAATATGCAACATTTTCTAATCAGAAAGCTGATTATTAAATTTGGTAAAAAAAGGACAAAAAATGCTATGATAGATTGAATTGATTTATTTCATGAAGAAATTAATGAACTTTATAAATCTCGTGAATATTTAATTCCATAATGTCAAATTTAAATTACTTAAATATTTTTAGCTTGAGCTAAATCGTTCTCAACGAACAAAGGCTAGAAATGCAAACAGAGAATCTTGCTGTGGAAAACTAAATGGAGAAAAATAAATTAATGTATCAGAGATATCAGAGGTGAGTATTTTGTGAGGAACACATGTTTTCTGTGTTGGTAGCGCAGATTGTGACGCTTTCGAAATTACGCCTCAGATATTAGTAAAACAATCGCGCATGCGCAATTTCTATCGTGGACGTCGTCCATTATGACAATTTTCTATTCCGTGTTTGCAGTTAAGCCAAAGTGGCTGTTCGGGAAATGAACGTTACAATTGTAATTTTACGAGATATGTAGTGTACCGTCCGTTGGAATATGCAGTCATAGAGATATAGCCAAGAGTTGTGAGTAAAGAGAGAGTTTATAGAAGGACTTTCGCAGTCCCTTACATTAAGACAATCACCTGTTTTATACCCTTGTAGATCATTAACTGTGAAAAGATAATTGTATATGTAATTGATTCAGGAGATCCTCCTCTCAATTTGTGATTCATTGATTTTGTTATTAGAAGACAGGGACGTTTAATAGAACGAACGATTGCTAATATTTATCCTTGCAAATTTATGTGAAATAAAATTGGCTTATGAACGAATTTCAAACGTTTAGTTGGTTATTTTAAAAGAAATTTAAACTAAATCTTTAGACAAGGCAGTCACAAAGGGAACTAATTTGAAGGATCTGATGAAAATGAAATTTTTATTTTCCATGTATGTTTTTAAATAAATGCCTTCTGGAAACCTTTGGATGACACCTCGTATGAATTATGCAAACGTCGCTCCTTTGTTGCTCGCAAACGATGGAAGTCTGGAGTTTTGGAACTCCACCTTGGGTTTCATTGGAATTTCTTCCCCACATCCTACAATTCCGGAACAGAATAACTAGTATTGAGGATGCTTTGTATCTCTTATTACAACACTGAATAAGAACACTTTAATGATGTCCTTTGTTAAGCTTGGTCTTCTGTCATAGAAATGTTAATTTGAAGATTCCTCCGTATCGGTTAATTCATGCCAATCAACTTTTATATAATCGTAAATAGCTTACCATTTAATGATTTAAGTTTGAACCATAACTTAAGATAGCATCCAAGTGTCTCCTATTCTGATATTAAGTACACAATTCTTACGATCATGTACGAGTCATGTTTCCAAATTTTTTATATAAACACAGAACGGCGTTTGTTCTATTTTATTACTGGCCTCTAAAAATGAATTACATTTTTTGTACAACATAAACAAAGGTGAAGTGTGAATTATCCATAGCCTCTATAATCGGAATATTTAAATAGAGGTTTTCTCCACATGGAATCTTGTCGTATAACGTCAGCACCAAATTCTCACTGTCTCTTTTTCTCTCTTTTACCTATGAAACTGTGGCCATCCTTTACTCCATTCAATTCCAGCGACATCGGCTGATGTCATTTATTAGTGGAGGAAGGAGGAGAGGAAAGTGTCAATGGCAGCTTAATTTCTCTTCGCCCACACTCCTAATTAAATTCCTCTTCCATTGAAACGAGGGCCACTGGGTATCAATGAAGAGCCGACCGACTGTTTCGATTTCTCAATTCGCAGCCACTGATGAAATGGATAATGGGGGCCAATTTCCCGTCATTACCGTTTCGGGAGAAAATTAGGAAACAGGAGGAAGAAAAAATATAATGAAAATGAATACAAGCTTTCTCTCACTCCGCGAATGGAGTGAGAGAAAAAGCATTTAGTTACTGTAATGGATATTTAAACCGATAAGCCCTGCGAAGCCATTTCGTAAAATCTCCTTTATTCTTTTAATTAATTATTTAATTTCCTAAAGATTTATTTTTAATGAAACATAGTAATTAGACCAGGATTTGCTTTTAAAATGTTAATATTTCTACATGAATGCTATCAAAGATATTGCGATCTGGTTTCAAAATCCCTATATTAGAACTCAGCGAATTAAATAAAAATGCAATCTAATTTTCCTGAAAGATTTTTACCTAGAGAGGAGACTTGGTCAAATAATTCCCACTTTAATGTAATTTCTCATCTTAACCCTTCTAAGTGGAATGAAGCGTTTCACCGCAAAGTCTTCGAGCCTGGTTGGTTTGCTAACAATTGTTAGCGACCAAGGCAAGCCAGCTCGAGGCTACTTTAACATTTATATTCCCTGCTAGATATCTATCCCCCTTTAATCGCAAAAAATATCTCTTTCATCTTTTAATATTCCTCATGAATTATCAAACACGTACTATATTATATACACTGTTATTTAAATTGTAGTTTCAGTTCTGTCGTTCTAAGAGATAATCTATTAATTAAAATCTTAATGGTGTCAATTTCTCCGAATTCAACATTAAATTTAAATGAAATTACACTTTAAAAAAAAGTAATATCCTATATAAAACTAATTTTAAATTCGTGTTTGCTGTGATTTATTTAATTAAATGATAGTGGGCAGATATTGTTTAGTTTTCAACTAGCTCGTTTAATGTTTATACGTGAATAGGCAACAAACAAAATACCATATTTTAAGCTTCAGATTTTTCACTTGCAGATGCAATTTTTATGAGATCTCCATTTCCATTATGCTGCGTAGATATTTGAACGAACTGAAATAAATTAAATGGAAAGCAAATTATTGACATGTGTAGGAGGGCTGTTATTCAGTGAGAGAGGCGTAAACGTAGAATCTTAATGCATCCATCGCATCACTCGGCAGCTTTTTCCTCCTACAAGATAATTATGCAAAGAGATTCTTTAGTGAAAGGTCAAAGTTGAAACAGCTCTCTTTTAACCGATAGTATGTAAGCATTAGCGTCCGTTGACATTTGTTCAGTAAATTCTGCCCGGAGCAAATTGAGATTATTAAACTTGTATTCCAAACTTGATTTTTAAAAATCACTGCTTAAGAAATAATTTATTTGGTTAAGTGAATTATTTAAGTCTTCTTAGAGAAATTTGAAAACATTATGAAGATATATAAATGAGGAGAAATTATTCACGAGAAAATGCTCAATCCGCTTAATTAATTTAAAATTTCACCATACGATTTTAAAAAATATACATGCTCTTTAGGATTATGCACGAACTTATTAAAGAGTATTAAACCCTTATGTACTTTACAAGTACGAAACACAGTACCTGATTTACATGTATTAAATTAATTCAGTTCTCTCGAGTCTTTCCATTAAGTGATATGAAACTTCTTTACATTCCAAACCATTTGGATTCAACCGCATTAATGATAGTTTGGCATATCAACAGAAGACAATCGATTAATTGCAATTTAAAGTTGGCAGCCTTGCAAATTTAACGGCATTGTTCTAAGATTATACAAGGAATTAAGAGATGTTTTTTTTACATTAAGAGAGTCTTCTTTCGGCAATAAAAACTGATATTGTTGAGACAAGGAACTCCGCTGAGAACATTATTAGTGTATGGCCATTAGTACAGGGTTATTCAAAATGAATGATGCAAAAAGAAAACGAAACTGTCACCAGTATAATCGATATATTTACAAAATACGGATATCACATAAAAGAAAAAATCTACAAGTTTCTCTCGATATCGAAGCCCTTTGTGACACGACAGACATCTAAACGATATTCAAATTCTTCCCATACCCCTGCCATAACTCTTTCATCACTTGAGTCGATCGCTTGGGAAATTAGCCGTTTTAAATCTCCTGTAAGTCGTGCGGTAATGGGGACGAAGACCCTATCCTTCACATAGCCCCACAGAAATCACAGGCCGTAGGTCGGGTGATCTGGGGGTCTACAGCATCAATTGCACATCATTGGCCCCAACAACCATTGTGATAGTATGCCGAGAAGATGGTTGAAACGCGCCTCTAGTTAGCGTTTTCGAACTGGCGGATTCTTCAGCGTTGCCAAATGAAAATTGGAGAGTTTACCTTTCATTTAATATCCGTCTTTTTTAAATATCTTGATTATACTGGTCACCGCTACGTTTTCTTTTTGCATCATTCATTTTGTATAACCATGTATGTCTAGCGTAATTTGCATATTTTAATAGTGGAATGCCCCTCATGAAAAGAGCTTATAAATGATCTTACCTTGTACAGAGGGTAGATTATCGCAGAACGATAATCTGCGGCACTTACTCCTTCGAGGGAGTTTTGTGCCATCCCAGTAATTAACGACTGCTACGAGATGATAGTAGCAGCCGGGACCAACGGCTTAACGTGCCCTCCGAAGCACGGGGGGGTTCATGATGGAGGAGCTGATGGCGGATAAACAAACCTGTGGCTATCACCAGCTGCTGGGTCAGACTAAAGTCCCCCAACAGCTGTGCCCCAAATAGCAGTCCCACCCAGCAATGGTCCTCAAGCCACTTGCTTAATTCCAGCGATTAGCGAGCCGACCGACGAGACAACCACGCCACAGTCACCCCCGCTTATAAATGATAGATGCAAATAATAAGAGAGTGATTAAAATGAAAACATTAAATATTTTCATTCAACATAAAATGTTCGTTACTGAAGGCCATGTTTTACCGGTTGGTTATAATTAAAGTTCCCCACTTCTGCGCGGCTGCAGATCGCGTTGTTTATGCATAACTGGGTTTAGGTTTTAATAAATAACTAGATGGAACCCGCCAAAATTTGACGGCAAACAACTGTGTGGTTTCATAAACAATCATAAACAATTCTCTGTATAAAGACGTCACAATAAAGAACTCTGCTACCATTGATGATCAAATTAACAATTACATACAACAATTAACGACGATAACAATGATCAATGCGCATGCGCAGAAGTGCAGATTTTGCTCCTTAAAAGTGCTTTGAGTTTTAATACATAGGATGGGAATGTCTAAAAGAGTTCTTTATAGCTCTCCCCAAGGATTCTCTTGCAACGAGGACTTATTTCGGCCGCAACTACACACTCAGAAAAGCGGCGATGCCTCGGCGTTTATATGATGGCAGTTTGATCTGCCTGCAAAGAAAAATACAGATGCAAGGTTAGAGTGGCTGGAGCTTTTACTATTTCGCATAACGTAAGCAAATGAGAGGCAAACAATGAAATTTTACCAGAGCTAAGAAAAGTGTCAGCTTACCCTAATTAATGTATCTTCAGCTCTATAAAGTGAGGGTCCCCATGGCATGATGTAGTTGAGGAATCCTGCTGTTGCTAATGGCACCGGGTCCTCGATGAGAGAGAGAGTGGCCCAGCTCGAAGCTTGGAAACCTTGTACCAGTACTGAGTACGGAAGATACAGCTCCAGGTTCCACATCGCTTGCTTCCTCGCTGACACCAAACTCCACGTTTCTTTGCTTGTGGCTGCCGGCACTGCTCTCCACGAGCTTTCACTTCTCCTTGCCGAGCAGTAGTCTACGCTGAACTCGAGAACGTCTTCCACGCTCTACGCTTTCTTAAACGTCTCGGCGACTTCGCACGTGTTCTAGCGAAACTTGAATAGCCGTCACTGAGTTCATAGGTAAACCAGAAAAGCCTTTTGTAACAAAGTCATTAGCTAACTTATAGATATTCGAACGGGGGAGAGTTGCTGAAAAAGGGAACAGTGCGTACGCTGGTACACTTTCTTTAGCCACGATAGACTCGGTCGAGCTTCTCATTTCAAAGTCTCTCCGCATGTCATCTGCCATCCACAGAGTACAAAACCAGCTGCTGAAACCTTCACTTTTAACTGCGGAAATTTCGTAAACGGTTCGTTATCCGAATCATGATTTTATGAACTTTTGTTTTCATCTCGCTGTGGAGAATCATCACCAGAAGCTTGTGACAGGGGTTTAGATACACTCTGTATAATAAGTGGCTCGCTAGGGCCGTTTCTCCCGGTGGTCACCAGATGGCGGGAACATCGATGACATCAGGATGACGTCATCCAGAGCCCATTAGCTTGCTGCTGAGCCATATTCTGCTTCTCTGACGATGCAGCATTACTCTTGCTCACAATATTTTGTGATACGCGTCATAAGCATAGATGCAGTGTTTACTCGACATATCCAGAAACTCGATACCCGTGCTTACGAGTTATTATAAGCTTATAATCGTACATTTCATACTTCACTTATTATAAGCCCTTATTCAGTATTATGATGTACATGATTCTGTAGACTCGTCCATTGATAAATAAATAAAACTTTTATGTACTGTATAAAATATTTATTTATTTGTTGCATCTAAAAATATTATCACGATTCAATGCTTCGGACTGCAGATTCGAAACTAAGTCACTTTTTTATTCTTCGCCTGTTTGTCATAATCAAAATTTAAGATTTCAGAGTCTCTTTTGGATCAGATTTTATCTAAATCGATTAAGCCCTTTAGCCTATTGAAGTTGCATCAACATTGCTCAATCAGGATGGAAATCTATATACACAAATTCTTTATTTCCAATGAATAAATACACTGCACAATCACACATATGGAAAATCCAATCATCTGCTTCGTGGGTGCAGCTAGGCGAACGCCAACAATGAGTCCCTTTTCGAAGACAGTTAGATCTTCCTTTTTAACATGATAATGTTTTAAGGCTGGACAATTATTCTACAAAATACGTGATGCAAAAAGCGACATCAAAAAAGCGTTACAGAAAGAGTTTTGCATTGTTGTTGCACGTTTAAGCATTATTGGCGCTAGATTGAAGCACACGCCGGAACTGAAAAATTACGTGACTTTTGTTTTACAATTTTTATTTAAATCTTTACTACAGAAATATTATGAAATTTATTGAAAGTGTGGCAACAGATAGCGCCGTTATACTTCGCTGTCTTACCTAGCCAATTCGTGTAATGGCCTAACCTTTTGCTTTCAGTGTTTTGAATGAAGATAAATGAATCCTAATATATTGGAAGAAATTCTTTTCCATTACAATAAATATATTTTATTACTCATAATTTAATTCATAATTTATTATTTTGAAACACTGAAGAATCAATTAAATGTTCATTTAGATCTTTTGAAGCTTTTTGAAGTCTTCATCTTATTTACAATTTATGCGCTTGTTCAACTTCTATGTTCTTTGAAGTGCTTAATTTATTCTACAGATTCCTTCCTTCCTCTCTAGACTTAAGAATAATGTTCCCATCCACAAAAGCGTCACGGATGCTACAATAATTTTAATTTTTCATCATACAAAATACACTCGTTTTGTGATTTTAGATACTGCGAAAAGCTTGCGCGTGCAATTTCTGTCGTCCTATTGTGAGCACAGATGCGAGTAAGGAGATGCTATGTTTACTCGATACCCGTGCTTATATTTAATGTTGCTTTATTCACTATTACTATTGATGTACATGATTCGGTAGACTCATCCATTGATAAATAAATAAACCATTAAGGAATGACATAACCAAGTATCGAAAGGTTAAATTAAACCATTCGCGGAACCATATTTTAAACCGCCCTATGTTAATATTGTAAGTTTCTAATGGACCATAATGATCCATTAACCACGTACCTTTGAACCAATTTGGATTATCAATTATTTTACGTTATGTTCATTCATAATACGTCATTCCAATTTGTTTGATATATTACATGTCATATTTTAGCATTGACATCGGAAAAAGTAGGGATCATAATACTGTTCTTACTAACGAAGTGAGTAGTGGCTTTACAGTATAAAAGGTGGACAACAGAATTATCGACTAGTTTCGCCATTTATTCCCGGCTTCTTCAGGATACACAACAAGAGGTTCGCAGGTCTTTATATACAGAAAATTTCGGTACCGAATAAGCAATGAGCGTGGAAAGAAAGAAATAAAAAAAAAAGGTGACCAATAAGGAATAAAAGGAGAAGGCCAATGGGGGTAAAATATACACAAAGTACTACAAAATTCAAAGGTACAAACGGGGAGAGAGGGGGGACCGAAAAGAGAGACTATATCCGGTTATCAAAAGGACAAGGGATTTACAAGTGAAGTATAAAGAAGAAAATACAAAAATTACAAAAAATTACAAAATAAATAAAAAATAATAACATTAAAAACCGGTCAAAGAACGACCAAACCGGTAACATATATAAAATTCAAGGTAAAAAGCTACAAGAGATCTGCTAAAGGATTGAGGACAGCACAAACGTCGTCGAAGTCGGTCTGGCAGTTGAGCAGTTGAGCGGGGTTGGATTTCTTGGCTTTGTAAATTTCTATGGCCTCTAGGATGGCAGTTTTTGAGGGATTATTGCAAACATGCATGACGGACATCATCTTGTGCTCTAAGGGGGTGTCCAGTACATGCGAGATGGTTTGCGTAGTGCGAACGGTCATCCTGTCTATTGTAGGATGCGACGTGTTCTCTGAAACGTACATTAAAACTACGCGTAGAGAGGCCAATGTAATACTTATCACAAAAGGCACAGCTCAGACGGCAAACTCCAGGTAGAGTGAATTTGTCACGACGGGTGTGGAATGGTGGATTCAAGGCGCGGGTAGACGGAGTAGGGGAACGTAGAGATACACGAAGGCCGAGGGATGAAAGGAAGTCGGAGAGCTGGGTGAAGTGGGGGCCTAAATATAACAAGGAGACCCATTTCTTTGACGGTGGGGGTAGTGCGGGGGGCTAGGGTTGAGGACCCCCTAACCTAAATGCCTTTATCAAGGTCCACAAACCTAACATGCCCATTCGTCCTGTCGTTAACTATTCGCCCGCCCCCGCACATCTAGTTGCTAAATCCCTTTCCACGTTCCTCTTTAACCTTAAAATACTTCCTAACACATACACGTACAATGTCTCTAACTCCCTCGCCCTAACGAATTCCCTCTCCACCATCACCACTAATGAACACCTTTCTCTTATGTCCCTCGACATTACTAACCTTTATACTAATGTCCCCATACATGATACCCTCAGAATCCTTGAAAGCCTCCTGTTCTCTTCTCCACTCCCCAAACCTGACGCCATTGACCTTCTCTCCATCCTTTCCGTTATTTCCTCACAAAACTACTTCTCCTTTAACGACTCTTTCTATTCCCAATCCGAAGGATTGGGGATGGGCTTCCCACTAAGCAGTTTCCTGTCCGAAGTCTACTTACAACACTTAGAGCTAACTTTTGTAACCCCTCTCCTTAATAATACTACCATCATTACCTACTACCGTTATGTTGATGATATCCTCATACTTTATGATTCCCGATCCACTTCCCCTCCCGCCATTGCTGATATTTTTAACTCATTCTTCCCCCACATCCAATTTACCTTCGAATCTGAAACTAACAGATCCATTCCATACCTCGACATCCTCATTACTAATGACATCCCTTCCAGTAATCTAACCTTCTCCGTATACCGGAAACCCACCACGTCCTCTAACCTAATCCACCGTTCCTCGTCACACACCCCTAGTCATTGGAACGCTTCCCTACGTTTTCTTATTGACCGGGCCTTGAAACTCCCCCTCAACCCCCCCTCCCGCTCATCCGAATTCCGTATCATCCGCTATCTTGCCCAAATAAACGGTTACTCGCAATCCACCGTCTCCCGTATTATCCAGCGCCGTAAACGCGCTCTCCTCAACCCTAGCCCCCCCGAACTACCCCTACCGTCAAAGAAATGGGTCTCCTTGTTATATTTAGGCCCCCACTTCACCCAGCTCTCCGATTTCCTTTCATCCCTCGGCCTCCGTGTATCTCTACGTACCCCTACTCCGTCTACCCGCGCCTTGAATCCACCATTCCACACCAGTCGTGACAAATTCACTCTACCTGGAGTTTACCGTCTGAGCTGTGCCTTTTGTGATAAGTATTACATTGGACTCTCTACGCGTAGCTTTAATGTACATTTCAGAGAACACGTCGCATCCTACAATAGACAGGATGACCGTTCGCACTACGCAAGCCATCTCGCATGTACAGGACACCCCCTTAGAGCACAAGATGAGGTGATGTCCGTCATGCGTGTTTGCAATAATCCTTCAAAAACTGCCATCCTAGAGGCCATAGAAATTTACAAAGCCAAGAAATCCAACCCCGCTCAACTGCTCCATTAGTGGAACCATTATGGTTCATTGGAACTTTCAATGCTAAAATATGGCATGTAATATATCAAACGACTTGGAATGATGTGTCATGAATGAATATAATGTAAAATTAATGATATTCGAAATTGGTTTCAAGGAACCTGGTTTAGTTGAACCATTATGGTTCATTGGAACTTTCAATGCTAAAATATTGCATGTAATATATCAAACGACTTGCAACGAGGTGTCATGAAGGAATATAACGTAAAATTAATGATAGTCAAAATTGGTTCCAAGGAACCTGGTTTAGTGTAACCATTATGGTTCATTGGAACTTTCAATTCTAAAATATGGCATGTAATATATCAAACAACTTGGAATGATGTGTCATGAATGAATATAACGTAAAATTAATGATAGTCGAAATTGGTTCAAAGGAACCTGGTTTAGTGGAACCGTTATGGCTCATTGAAACTTCCAGTGTTAACATAGTGCGGTTTAAAAATATAGTTCCGCGAATGGTTTAGTTTAACCTTTCGGTACTTGGTTATGTCATTCCTTAATGGTTTATTTATATCCGCTTTTATCTCGTCATTACGGTTTGTTTGATATATTACTCAATATATCTTCCCATTGAAGATTTCTAGGCGGGAAAATAGAGGTACCATTTGTGCACATGCTAATGAACCGATTTAGATAATATTTGTGATTGGTTCGTGCCATGAACCATATTCATCGATTGACGAAAACAGATTTTGAAAATCTTTCATAGCCTCGGAGGAGTTAGAATTACAGACAGATAGACAGACGGACAGACAGGCAGACAGACAGACAGGCAGACAGACAGACAGACAGACACGTTTCCTCACACTGAGAGCATAAAGCATGTTTCCGTACTTAATAAAAGGTTTTTGTACTGTATAAAATATTTATTCGTTTCTTGTATTCAAAAACGTTATCATGGTTCAATGCTTTGGACTGCAAATTCGAAAAAAAGTCACCTTTTTTTGATAGGATTCATACTTAGAAATTTGGGAAGTAACATAGGAAGACGACTTTTTCCCATGGTGATCAGATTTTAAGATTATAGTCACTCAACTCCTTCTTAAATAGGTGATAAGTACATATTAGAATCATATGCCTTCAAACTATTTTGCATAAAAAACGGATTTTAAAAAAATGTACGTGTTTCACTGATGTTAAAATTCGTTAGCCAGCTTGTATGTATGTTGAAAGGGAATTCAAATCCTTTGCTCTATATACCTTTACTCTGCCCCATATTCATTATGGAAGAAAGCACATTTCCTTTAATTAGGAATATTTGTAGTTGATAATGCATATTTTACAAATGAATTTTAATATAAATTATATTTTAATTGCTCCAAGTTTTATTTTCTTGTCTTGAATAATATAGGGAACTAAGATATTTCATTTAATTTTTCTTTAAGCCGTTTATTAATAGAATAAAGAATTATAAACAAGATAGTATAAAAAACTTTCTTCTAAATACAATATAATCTTGGCTAGACATATTAGACACCATTAATATTTCATCGGATGTTAAAAACTACATCCATGACGCTATTTATAATCATCTTCGACATTTTTTCAGCAAGAATAAAATATAATTTTAAAAAGTAGGCACGTCCGCACAAAGGCTATTTATATGTAATCTGAAAAATTGAACATTACTAGGTTTCCTCAGTCTCCTACCACCTCTCATAGTGCAAGGAACCATCCGAATATTACTGTCATTTAATTTTATTAGGTTATTTCTCTAGTGAAAATGCCAAAAACAAGGGATATAAGTAAAAATGAACATTTGCAAATTAAGTTGTTTTTCTTTTAATTGGGCAAATCTCAAGTCGACATTATTACGAGAATGGTTTCGCTGTGCTGTACAGAGTGCTATAAAGTGTTTTCTGGATACTGGTCACACGTGAATAAAAAGAGAACGGGCAGAAAAAAAGTGACTTCAAAACGTGACGATCGAAAATTGATTCGAGATTCGTTTTAAATTCGCAAGAAAAATTCTTTCGATTTCGTTGCTGATTTGTCTGAAAAACGGACGACCCATTAGTGGTAGGGCAATGCTAGAAAAAAGCTTTTAGAAGCAGGCCTGAAAGGCTTTAAGGCCAGAAAGAAGTCGTGGTTGTGTGAAAAAAATAAACTCTCTCTCTCGAATGGACTTTAAAAAAGTGACTTAATTTCGAATCTGCAGTCCGAAGCATTGAATCATGATAATGTTTTTAGGTGCAACTAAAAAATAAATATTTTATTTATTACGTAAACCTTTTATTTATTTATCAATGGACGAGTCTACAGAATCATGTACATCGGAAATACTGAGTAAGGGCATGAAGATATGACCTTCAGTTTTTCTGATATGACCTGTGGTAACTGAAGCATGAGATATGACCACAGGTATCGAGTCTCTCAACATGTGAAGTAAACACAGCGTCTGTGCTTAATTTGCGTGTCTTTACTGGCGTCTGTTTTCAGATGTGGGGCTACAGACAGGGTATGGGCAAGTTTTTCGCAATATCTATAACCATTAAACGAATGTATTTTGTATGCGAAATTAAAATTATTGGATCACCCGTAACACTTTTTCGGGTAAGAACATTATTCTTAACTGTAGAGAGGAAGAAATCTGTAGAAATATATTAAGCACTTCGAAGAGCATAGATTATAAATTTGCTGAAGACTTTGAAAAGCGTCAAAAGACCTAATTTTTCGATTGAAAAATGGAAGGAAAAATTCTACGACCTGGATTCGAACCAGGAACCTCGACTGTCATGGTCGACGCCTCTACCAATTGGGCAATCGCAGACCATGGTAGAGCCAAGTTGTCACGGTTGAAGTAAAGCCCAATGAGAGGCGGGCACCTGACTCACAGATCGAAAACTTCTCCTATTCAAACCATCAGAAAGTTGATGAACTCCCAAGTAAATAATAATAATTATAAACTGGAGATAATCTCCAAACACAGGTAATAATTTTTCGATTGAAAAATGGAAGGAAAAATTCTGCGACCTGGATTCTGAATTCTGCTGGAGATTCGCGTCCCCATGTGTTATTTACAAAGTTGTAGAGCATCATGTAAAATGTGGGTTTAGCAAAAAACCCGATGAAAAAATCTCATCCCCTGCCCTTTATCGAGTGGGTAAAGTGAAAGGTATGGCTAGCTAATGTAGACAAAAACAGAAAAAATCATTAGAAACTTATTAGCACTTTATTACTTATTAGAAAACAGTACATTTGAAAATGAATGAGAATGAATGAGTCGTTACCCTAAAAAGCTAATTTTTTTCATTCATTCTCATTAATTTTCCAAATGTAGGCCCTACTGTTTTCTAATAAGTATGGTTTTTGTCCACATCGGCTAGCCATACCTTTCACTGTACCCACTCGATAAAGGGGGCAGGGCATGAGTTTTTTTCACCGGGTTTTTTGCTAAACCCACAATTTACATGATGCTCTACAACTTTCTAAATAACACTTGGGGTTTAACCCCTACCCCTACAAAATTAAAATTTTCAAAATTTACCCCTTCACCCCCAGGGACGCGAAATGTTTTTATTCTGAATTAGGGGACATTAAAACCAAATAATCAATATTCATTTCCCCCCAATCTGTTCCCTTTGACACCAATTTGGACCTAGAGACGGGACACCAATTATGAAACATCCTGTATAAGAATAGCTAATAAGTTCGAAGATAGTTGATTTTTATTCAGGAGTACTTGTGCGAATGATATCACTATGGTACAGTACCATTGGCAATTTCCAACACCAAGATAAACCATGTACAGATGTTGAGTCAGAAGTAGTGGTCGACTTTGGAGGGGGGGTTAGAGTTTGACGAATTCTGGGCGAAGACCATTTACCACAAGATTTATTAAGAGAAAAGAGTGGGAAGAAACGTCAGTACGAATTTGAATGCTATAGACTTTGTGCAACCTGCGCGAAGTGATACGCGGGCTCCTTCGTCACTATTGGAAAAAGTGCATCAGTGCGCGAGCAGCAGCCGCCGAAATTTGCAGGGTGGAAGGTCAGGGTGTGACCAATGAACGGACAGCACGACGGTGGTTCTCCCGCTTTTCGTCTGGAGACATGGGCCAAGGAGCGGAAGACCCAAAGAAGTGGAAGCCAACCCAGGCAGCAACCACCCGTGGACTAGCAGCGGACATCGGGACATCACAATCGACTGTGGTTCGACATCTGCACGCTACCGAGTTGTGCCCCACGACCTGACGCCCGCGCAAGCACAACAACGGGTGAAGGTGTGTCGTCAACTGCTGGAAAAAATCGAGGTTCTGCCTCATCCAGCATACAGCCCCGATCTGGCACCTTTCGATCCATGGCGTACATCGTTCGTGGACGGCGCTTCGCCAATGTCAATGAGACGGCGCTTCGCCCAGAAATCGGAGGAGTGGTTTCGCGAGGGCATCTGCCAACTAGCTGCTCGTTGGATGAAGACCATCGAACATGATGGACTCTACTTTGAAGATTAGCAATGAGTGGTTCCTGTCTGGTGCCCGTTTACATGTTTTCCGCGGTGATCGGCCACTACTTTTGACTCAACCTTTGTAATATTTCAGACAACATGTAATGACATATCATGAACGCATATATAAGAGTAATTAATATGTACGAGGATGATCGATTTTTATTCAGGGGTACCTGTGCTAATGATACCATTAATTACCATTGCAAATTTTCACTGGTAAGATATGGCATGGTAAAATATTGGTAAAATATATCAATCGACTCGTAACGACCTGTCTTGGACGAATATATAAGAATAATTACAAAGTTCGAAGATGTTTGAATTTAATTCAGTAGTACATGTTCTAATGACACCATTATTGTATCAAATTTCAATGCAAAGATATATCTTGTAATATATCAAACTACTTGTAACGACGTGTTATGAACGAATATATGAAAATAATTAACGAGTTTGAAGATAAACACAGATCGATTTTAGTTCAGGGGAACCTGTGCTAATGATACCATTATCAATGCAAACATTTGGCATGTAATATATCAAACAACTTGTAAGGATGTTGCATGAACACATATATAGGAGTAATTAATAAATGCGAAGATGGTCGAATTTGATTCAGCTAAACCTCTGCTGCTAATGATACCATTATCGTATCATTAGAAATTTTCAGTGCTAAGATATGCCATGAAACATATCAAACAATGACGTGTCATGTATGAATATATAAGAATAATTATAAATTTCAAAAATTGCCGAATTTGAGTCACTGGAACCTGTTTTTTTTTT
>JAHWFO010066747.1:916477-928633 GCA_023313115.1 Rhysida immarginata | reverse complement strand
TTTTGTTTTCAAAAGCAATTCAAAAATTTTGGAAATATGTTTCAAATATAAAAGGGAATAAAAAATGTCACAGAAGCTGTGGATAAACAAGAGTAAAAAGAAAAGAAACTATACCATTCTTCCCAACTTGGTATCGTTTCTTTTCTTTTTACTAATGTTTCAAATAGTTTGTGACGGCGATTAGTTTAGCCTTTCGGTACTTGGCTATGCCATTCCTTAATGGTTTTTTTTATTTATCAGTGGATGAGTGTAACGTGTAGTAACAGAGTAGAATGTAACGCAGTGGAAAATTATGAATGGAACACGTTAACAGGGTAAGGTTTAAAAAAATAAAGTTTAATAAAGAATAATTCAACAAAAACAAAGTAAATATATCAATGAACAATTATCTTGATAAATATAAATAAGGAGCTAAAACTCTAGCTCTATAATAATGAACGAATGCTAAACCAAAAATATAACTTGAAAACGTAATCTGAGATAAAAATTGTCACTCAAATTATAACTTAGCACAACAGTTACAATTCTGGTCCATTACATTCTGGATAACACAAATGAATTCGTTACCTCAAAATTAAATTAGTTGTCTGCAAAATAACTCATACAATTAACAGGCCGATTTAAGGCGCTAAATAGATATACACATAAATTATAAATGATCTGAAAAATTCAGACACGCAAACTTATTCAAGTAATAAACTACAGACAAAAAAATAAAAATCAGAAGCTGATATAAATTTCTTGAGCCAAAAATTACGACTAGTATAAAACTAAACTTAGTCAAAAAGAATTAAATTACTTAAAACAACAAATGATTAAGTAAGATAATAATAAAATGGCAAATATGCTTAAAGGGTAATACAATTCATTCATGGCACTTGATATGGTCTCTCAATTACAATTACGCCTAATTACGGGCGCTAAATTTAAACACTTCCGAAAAGTTTAATTAACTCGGAAAGTGAAACATGAGAATAAAATATTTATTAATGTCTAAGTCCGGAGATTTAAGTTAGTCTAAGTCCATACAAATTAACTGAGTCTATCTCGGTAAAAGTTCAAACAGTGAATTCATTCAGTTTAAATGGCGTATAAAGGGAAAGTTCACACAGGGAGAATCCAAGCCAATTACATTGAATTCCGTAGGATTACAATTCTATAACCGCTATAACGCACTTGGGTTATTAGACACATAAAGTAATCGTAAATAAACTTTTACACCACAGCAGATAAAACTCTTATTCATTTGCAAATACACAGCCGAACAATTGTTCGTCAGTAAGGCTGATCTCTAAATGTGGGAGGAAATAAAACACAGTGCTGAGTTAAATTATGAACATTAAGACACCACACTTAATAACCTTTTCCTCCTACAATACGTCACAATAAAGGAAATTAACTTAACACCTAGCTTTCCATGCTAGCAATTGGAAAAGGAAATCCGACGACTATCCTCGACTTAACAAGATAGATACGTGAACCCGTACTGGGTCGAGAGATAGGCGTTTAGCCCGGCAGGAAAGAATCCTTTCACTGTCAAACGCCTGTCGCACTCCCTTCCATGCAATTCCATTAGCACAGCTGACCACGCGCACGGGTTTGTGCACGTTAATGAAAAGGAACTTACGGTTGCCGTTGCTGACACCGAGAGCGGACGATACAACACCAACCTCCCGGTTTCTAGCCGTAAGCTCGAGCACGCTGTTTCGTTTTCGTTACGGTAGTCGTACGCCCGTAGAAACGCCGCCTGCGGTGCCTCTCTGCCGAACACACCTTGCTTCAGCCAAGTATGGGGACGACTCGCCACGTCGTCGCTTCTATCAAGCTCAGGGTCTCGGGGCTTCCCGCCATCACGGGCGACTGTATAGAGACCTCTCTTTTCCCGCGTCGGCCCGGTAAACCTTACTTGTTTACCTCTTGAAGTCAGGCTCGCTCTCCTTTCCACCGACGAATCCTCCCGCCAAGAAAGCTTCGGATTGACGTCACGGAGTTTCCTCTGATTTCCATTGGCTCTTGCGTGATGATGGTTGTGACGACACTGTCTGCCCCGCTCCTCCCCCGCTTTCGAACGGGTGAATATACGTGAGCGGTAATACCGGACAGTGTCGCCGGAAATCACGTATGGAACCGATTTCCGTGACAATGAGTCTACAGAATCATGTATACCTCATTCTTACTTACTTACTTACTTACTTTCAAACCCGCTTATCCTTTAGGGTCGCGGGGGCAGCAGCCCTATGGAGGATCTCCATCGATCGCGATCTTCCGCCATCAAGCGCATATCCTCCCTGGTAATACCCAAGCGACTCGAACCCAGATTCTCCATATAGTCTAGCCACTTGTTTCTAGGCCGACCCACCGGCTTGGAAAATAACAACTGCCACTGCCTAGGAAGAGAAGTTTGCGGCATCCGTATCACGTGGCCATACCAGCCATATCACGTGGCCATACCATCCGTATATCTCATTCCAAAAGAGTTTTCACTTAGGGGAATGATGTTCGGCGTCTTTGCAATACGTTAAACCAGTGAAATTAATCGGTCCAGGCAAGAAGTCGAATCCGACGTGATTCGAACTTGACTTCAAGGTGAAAACGCTTTTGGAATAGGGAGTGCAGCGGTAATACTGAATAAGGGCTTATAATAATTGTAGTTTTAAAAAAAGCACGGATATCGAGTCTCTCCATATGTCGAGTAAATACAGCGTCTATGCTTAAGGTGCGTCTCCTTATTTGCGTCTGTGCTCACAATCGAATGTGGACCATAAGGATGGCACGTGCAAGTTCTTCGCCGTATCTAAAATCACAAAATGAGTATATTTTGTTAGACAAAAAAATTAAAAATTTTGCACCATCTGTAATGATTATTACATTACCCGTAACGCTTTTTTGAGTCGGTACATTATTTTTAACCATAAATTAGAGAGGAAGGAAGACATCTGTGTAAATAAATTAGGCACTTCAAAACACAGGAAAATTCAACAAGCGCATAAATTATAATTTATATAAGATAAATACTTCAAAAAGCACCAAAAGATCTAAATGTTTCAAAATGATAAATTCTGAATTAAATTGCGAGATATAAAAGTTGTTTATTGTAACGGAAAAGATTTTATTTCAGTATACTACGATTCATTGGTCTTCATTTAAAACACTGACAGCAAAACGTCAGGCCATTACACAAATTGGCTAGGTAACAGAGAAGTATAGTGGCGCTATCTCTTATCACACTTTCAATATATTTTGTAATATCTCTGTAGTAAACATTTTAAATAAAATTGTTACTCAGACAACAATGGTCAGGTGACTTTTCAGTTCCGACCGCGTGTGCTTTAAGCTGGCGCCAACAATGCTTAAACGCGCAACAATTATGCAAAGCTGTTTCCTTAACGCTTTTGGTGTCGTTTTTTGCATCACGTTTTTTGTAAAATGATGTCCAGCCTTAAAACATTATCATGATAAAATACATTTCGGTGCTGGAAACAAAACTGCTCCAGTTTTTACAGAGTTTTACGGCCACACAGACTTGGAAAACGTGTTTATATGGCAAGGTTTGGACCTCTGGTTAAATTGGCTTTTTCATTGATCGGGAATCGTTATGTCAAGTTGCTTGCTGGCCATTTGAGCTTTTCATGGTTTTCTTGTATTCTAACAACGATGGGATGTTCCACAAGGATAATGCGCATTCACCAACATTGATGGCGATTCGCTTGAGGGGAATTCTGAACAGTTCCTACGAATAAATTAGCACCTAGATTGCCAGACATGAACACCATTGAACATATTTGGGATATTATCGAACACAAGAGCCGGTACCTGCAACACTCACGCAATTATGGGCGATTATCGAGACGGCATGGCTGAACATTTCTTCAATAGGACTTCTGCCGACTGTTAGAGCTGCTCCATTTCGCCAGGCAAAAGGAGGTCTTACACGAAATTGAATAGGTATCCCGTGATTTTGGGCACTTCAACGCTTATGTAGTATTTTCGTTTTAAAATTTAATATTAAACGCGCCGCTATAATTCTATCTTTTTTTTAATGATATTTTTTTACTTTTTATTGTACCTTCTACGGCAAAAATGTGTAATTAAAAAGTTTTTAATGTTTTATTTTATTCTATTTAGTCTACATTATTTTAACAGAACAAATAACTACATAACCAAAAGAAACCTTGGAAATCAGAAGCAGTGGCCCATCTCCTGCCTAGGGGATTTAATCAAATGAAATAAAACCTGAAGATATAGCCATCATTTAGAATGGGAAGTAAACTATATTTAAACCCGTTTTAATCCTTTTTTATGAATTCGAATTTAAAAAATTTTTTTTATTGGATTGTGTTGTCACCGGAAATGAACTAGTATATCAAATTAGAAGTTGTTTGACAACGGGAAGTAAACGAAATATTGATAACAAAAATTACGCACAACACACATACGTAAATAAAAGTGTCTAAGACGTGTGCAATTGTAGTTAATTTGAACATCACTGCGAGCAAACTCGTTGATTGCGACTTCCTTGTAGAGACTATTGTTCATGATTAGCCTATATATAATATATTTGTAAATATGAAACTGAGATTTGCCCATAGATGGGCCTAGCTGTCAATGTAGTTACCGTCAAACCGCGGCGTTGGCGTCATTTTCTTATTCTGACATCTGACAAAGATTTTCAACTCACAACAATACAAGTTTCATACGTCAGCATAGTTTGTGTCAGCTTTGAACATGTCGAATTTTGTGCCTGGAAACTACGATTTGTGGACAGCACTGATTTTCTGTTACCATTTGCAGAAAACTGCTGCAGAATCGCATCGAATGTTTGTCGAAACTTAGGTGAGCATGCTCTTGGTAAATCACGGTGCTTTGAAGCTAAGTTTCCATGCATGCATTTTTGACGCATTTATAACTGCGTCTCGACCCAGAAAGCAAATGTGCATCTGGACGCACCTAGACGCACATTGCAACAGCTGTTGATGCATTTAATTCGAACGCAAGTATCAGTTTCCATACATGCATGAAGTCTACGCAGAAAGTTCAACTGCGCATGCGTCATGAGTTTATGTTTTGCAATTTTTCTCGTTAGAGGGAGAAGCTTCTCTAACGATCATGGCCACCACCTTGGTGTTTTTCGGGAGAGATGGTGCGTGACCACCGAGAGAGAAGGCCTCCGCAATGAAACTGGATACATTGTTACATCATCATAGATAGTGCAAATTCAGGGCTTATTATTGGTAGAAATGCGAATAACAATGCACTATCTATGTGATGCAACAATGTATTCAGTTTCAATGCGGAGGCCTATCTTCAGTCCGTCTCTGAATTTCGAAGCGTTATTAGGGCTTTGCAGAGGTGCTATTTGTATTTTAGTTCTGGTTAGTTTTGGTTGTATACGATTTTTTTTTGTTCTAATAAAAATCTTTTTATATATAAATTTCAATTCATTTGTTTTTTCCAATATATCTTTACACTTTTAATTCATCTTTACACAAATGTAAATAGTACAGTGGAAATATTGGGAATTTCATTTATTTTATTTTCATGTAATTTCGGTAATTCTTTGGTCATTTTATATCGTTATTGTCTTTTATGTTTACATTGTTTTCATTTCATTTTAAATAAAATAACTGATTTCCACATTCTTTTAAAAGGTACACTCTTGAAAATTTATATTTTGCAATAGCGTATCTAGGAAATACACGACCTTTCGCGTTTGTTTAGAGGGCGCGCCCGCTGGAAGGTTAACAAAACAAGTGCGCTTGCGCAAAACAATCATGTGATCTAGAAAGATTTGAGACGCACTTACAAGTGCGTCAAGAAGTAGAAAGCCTATCTACTTCACTTTTCTGCGTCCAGACGCACATCAACCAAGACTCGGAGACGCAGATATATTTTCCATGACAAGTGCATCAAGACGCACCAATTTATGCGTCTACGCAGAGACGCAGTTAAAAACGCATGTATGGAAACTAAGCTTGAGTGATTTAAAAAATTCAAAAGTGGAAGACACAAAGTGTTCTATTACGAGCTGCTGAAACCTGGCGAAAGCGTTAATACTGAACGCTATCGACAACAAATGATCGATTTGAATCAAGCTTTGCGTGAAAAACGACCAGAATATCAAATAAGGCAACACAAAGTGATTTTGTTTCATAATAATGCACATCACACACAGTAAAACTGGTCAAGGAAATACTTTCGCATGCAGCTTACTCATCAAATTTGGCTCCGTCCGATTACTACTTATTTGCATCGATGGAACAGGCATTTGCTGAGCAGCACTTCACTTCTTACGAAAATTACGAAAATGGCTCGATGACTGGTTTGCCTCAAAAGTGCAACAGTTTTTTTGGCGCAGCATCCACAAATTGTTAGACACGTGGGAAAAATGTATAGCCATCGATGCAATACTTCGAATAAAATATTTTTTATCGTTTTCATATTCTATACAAAAATTCCGGTTTCATATTTACATACCTGGTACTACATAGTTAACGCTTTCCCTAGATACAGAAAACTGTCTTCATATTAAATTTTAATTATAAGTTATTCTCGAATAAGTGAATAACGATTGCAGGATGCATTGTCATTGAGAAAATTGACGTTGGGGAAAGTTGCAGAGCCGCAGATAGTCAGAAGTCAGTGAAATACTGATTATAAATTTGCACACAATCAAACCGTCAAGCCTACCTCAGACAAATCAATCAACGCATTTCATAAATCAGAGCAGCTAGAGAATGCTAAAGCAAAAACATTCAAAAAAAACACATCAACACATTCTGCGATCGTATCTGCCGCAAGGACTTGCACAGACTGGTATGTTGGTGTTAGGCCATCATTGCAAAAGGAAATTGGCAAGAAAAAAGCAAACACCTCCGCCAAAGGCCTATACAAAAAATGTCGATAATGGTGCAATCCCATTCGCAAAGATCGTCAAGTACAATAGTCGTTCGGTCACAGTATACTCTTCGCTCTGGGTTCAAAGTCACTGGAACTCCCAACAATGCTCCTAAAATCAATTGACAACACTGGAATCGTTATTGTTACTGTATATTTGGAGAAACTTGCCAGTACCCGTAGCCGACGAAAAAGACAGGCCCTGGCGCGGAAAGTCCATGACGAATGTAGGCCGAATGATACTGTGACCACCATTGATTCCATCTTGGATTTTTAACAATCAGTATGTTTTCGTTTGCTGAAAAATAATGAAAGTTGGATTGTTGGTCTGGTTACTAAGACCAGGTGACTTTTCAGTGCCCGGGTTTGTCTTTTTAGTCGGTTACGTCTGTATTTCGGGAAAGCTTTTACAGTTGTCACGTAGAAAATTCGCAGCGCAGTGGACGCAAGTTAAAAATAAAACAACGTGAAGCTATGTAGACAATTATTTTTATTTGTGAATACGAATGAGTAAAATAAAATAGAAATAAAGAAAATGGAATAATTGTATCCTCTAATACGAGGAATTACAACTGGGAAAATGCGTAATGCACTACATTAGATAGGGATTGGCAAGATAAGAATTTACACTTAGTAAAATAGTTAAACAATATAAATTACCCCAATAATGAGTTCTCATAAAGGAGCCAATACTTTTTATAACTTCAAACGAGAGCTGAGAGCTTTCACTATATTTAAGTGGCTATAGTTAATCTTTACAGCAGAACACAGACAAAATGAATGTTTGCATTATAAAAACAACAATGATTTAGAGTTTATAACTGGTAAAACTGAGAAACTCAATCTTAGTAATAATAAAGTTCTTTGCAGTTGAGTCTGGTTACTTGTGATCAACTCGAAGGCACATTAAACTTATAGAACTTGTTTCAGGAGTTATACAGGAACACTTTACCGGAGAGCGGCGACGCTTCTACCTTTAGTACAGGAAGAATATATACAGCTCCTCGAATTTCAGTAGAAAGCGCCTAAATCTTCTTGGAGAAAGGCGATTAGCCCCCAGGGCATGATGAGAACCAAAATTGCGATGCTTTGAGAAAAACGAGCGGTCTCCTGACCGACTTAGCTCCCGACGACGGTGGCAGGCCTTGGACGAAAACTACATTGGGAATCTCCTTGCATGGTCCCAAGACGTTTGGAAACGCCCGGGATCGAGGTTCGTAACGAAGCTCTCTCTCACGTTTCGGCCTCGTTACCCACTGAAGATCCGTTTTGGCGTTGAACTGCTGCTCACCCATCTTAGCTCCTGGTTGAAGTGAATCAAGTTCTCGCACCGGCCTAGTGTCGAAATCTACCTCTAATTCATTGAAAGAATGGAAAGAGGAAAAGTTATTGCGCAGTAAGTACAGTTTGCTTGCTTCGGCTGCAAACCCGTAGGCGTAACGATGAGAAGGCGGCAATTTGAAGAGTTCACATGAGCTGCACTGCTCACCGAATAATGGAACACAGTCTCCACAAATTCACATTGAATTTGTCGGTTATGCACATTGTTCTGGCCGCTCGGATAGGGTCTGTCTCTACCAAAACCTTTCGCGCTCGCTGACTCTTCCCTTCTGTCTTTTCTAATTTTCCGCTTTCTCTCTCTCTCATCCATAAATCTACATTTTTGCGCATCGCGCCATCACTTCCGTGATCAGATTTCGCGCGTTGCTATCTATTATCACAAATGTTAATTGTTTTGCTATAATTATTATTATTATTGATGCTGACAATAGATGGCGGATCTTTAGTTGAAGTAGTAAGCTGGGCACCGCGCGGTTTACCCTTTGAACCGCCTGCGACTTTGGTCACAATTCCTTGTGACAACAGTGCATTACGCTGGCTAATCATGAAAAATCCTCTCTATGAGGACATCGCAATCAACAACTTTGTTAACATTGATGTTCAAATTAACAAAAATTAATACAACAATTAACAACAATACAAGTAGTCATTACGCCATGATTGCACTCTATACTTATTAAACTGAAATTATAAAATACTTGCGAATAAATGAATGACGATTGAAAATACGATGGAGATATAAAAGTGTTCAAACGCTCGCTCTTTGTTTGGCTAAATAATGAAGCTAGTTCTGCAACAAACGAAAAAACACTGATTGTTAAAATCCAAGATGGAAACAATGAAAGATGGATTGTTGCTCGGACCCCGATGATCATGTGACTTTTGAGTGCCCTGGCCTGTCTCTCTTTGGCCTTGACTAGCTTCATTTTAACGGCAAGCGCTAACAATAGGAAGATTGAATCGTTTGAACACCTTTATATCTCCATCGTGATTGAAAATAACGATTGAAACATTACATTGTCATCGAGAAGACAACATTGGGGGAAATTGCAGAGCAGTGGTAGTCAGTGGAAGTGAGCGAATAATAATTCCAAACTTTGCACAAAAACACACAAACAAGTTAAATAAAAGGATGTAAAGTAGCTCTATATTTATATAAAGCACAATGTTTGTATGTTTGTCCGGTTTTAAAATGCAACTTGGAAGTAAGTTATAAAGTTGAACTTTAACACACAGCTATGCAATACCATCATAATGGTGGAAAAAAATCTAAAACTAGAGATAAGTTTCTAAAAAACGTAGAAATTAATAATCTTTATATCTATATACGCTGGCTGACAAAAAAGTGAAGCACCCAGAAGGAGTGGTCCAATATTATCCTATTGCGGTACACATGCATACCGTTGATATGTGTGTAAACGATTAGATTGACACGGATCTGTAACGTCTAGAACGCTCACCAGAGTGCATTGTGATGTCACCGCCATGTTGTTGATAAATTGTTACCAGTCAACTGCTGTGAGTCCTACAGTTACGCAAGATGTTCAGAGAGGATTACTATATTGTACAAGGCACCCGCGATGCCTCGCAGACGCGTTAGAATCCTATCGACCAACTGACAGCATATGACAGGGGCCGAATTGTGGGACTGCATGATGCTGGTTGGTCTTATCGTGCAATCGCCAGGCATGTGGGCCATTCAGATGTCACAGTGGTCCGATATTGGAATCAATGGGTACACGAGGGCACCCATGCACGTCGTGCATGTTCAGGTCGACCAACAAACACCACCCCAAGGAAGGACTGTCGTATGGTGCTCCAAGCATTAGGGAATCCCATGGCATCGGCACCTGCCATCCGCGAACATTTACTGGCGACTCTACGACACCCCGTGAGTTCACGCACAACGTCTCGACAACTCGCATCCGCCGGATTGGAGTCCTACCGCTCCATGCGTCGGTTGCTATTAACTCCACCACAAGTCGTGCCTTGCCCGGGAGGCATGCACAGAGGACGAATGGCGTCGCATCATGTTTACTGATGAGTCACGCTTCTTCATGACCTCCGATGACCATCGTGTTCGCGTACGGCGGCGTGGGAAACCATCAGATATGCGATCAGGTCACCTCTAATAGTGCTTCGGCACACTTTGACGGCACAGCGATATGTCACAGACTTTCTGCGTCCGCACTTCCTACTTGTTCTGGCACAGCACCCTGGGAGATTGTACCAACAACATCACGCACGTCTACATACAGCACGTGTGTCTATGGACTATCTACAGCATATTGAGGTCCTGCCGTGGCTAGCAAGATCCCCGGACCTCTCCGTCATTGAACACGTGTGGGATGACTTGGAAGGCAACTCCGTCCAGTACCAACCTGCGGGATCTTGAGGGACAACTGGACTGACTTGCCTCAGGAGAGGATCCAAAGGCTGTTTAACACAATTTCGAACCGCATAAGGGCATCCATTGAGGCCAGAGGGGGTGCCATAACCTACTGACCTGGCGTCAACATTCTACCTGTACTGCTAACGGCGTTGTCTGTTTCATCCCATATTGTAATCACTACAATAAAGTCACATGTTCTTTCAACATATGTCGTTTCATTCACTTTCAACCACTCCTTCAGGGTGCTTCACTTTTTTTGAAGTGAAACTTCTTATGCGGCGACAACGACTTGGGGAGTGAAATGCTTAGAATGAAACGTTTTTCTCATTACGGAAGTGACGTAGTTCAACAATCCAACCTTCCTTGTTTCCCACAAACGGAAAACACTGATTGTTAACATCCGAGATGGAGCGTGACGAAGCCGACGCGATCTATCAACACCACCTAGACATAAGGTCTGATAACTGAAAAGCCTTACATTGTTACATCATCATTAGTCGACCATTGTTAATCCTATTTCTACCAATAAGAAGCCCTAAATTTGGTCGACCAATGATGATGTAACAATGTATGACGTTTCCGTTATCAGGGCTTCTATCTAGGAGGTGTTGGAACTCTACAAAGCCATGGAACTACGTCACTTGGCATTGTTCAAACGTCATGAAAACCGATGGATATTTTGGAATATGAATTTTTTATTTTAGATAAATGTGTAAATACAGTATAATAAAATGCATTACTGCCAAACATGGATTTTTTTATTACAATTGGATCCAATACGTCCATCCAGGGCCTGTATGGCCAGAGGCCGACGAGTTGGGTCCCTGGATGGATCTGGATTGACGACTGTTGTATGATGGTCGCAGCATCCGGGGGTTTTTATTTTTATGATTGTAGTTACGTGAATCAAACGGAGAGGTGGCCCCCAGAAACAAGTGTAGAACGCATGAGAGCGTATAGAGCTCGTAAACGAACTGAAGAACAATTCCAAATAAAAAAACAAACATAATACGGAAGCTAAAAATTCTATAGGACACATACGAAATTTCGAGCTCGTAAAGGACAGCAGTTGGAATCAAATCCGCCATATGCATCTGCAAAAAGGCAAAAAACAAAAAATACTGTGAATATACCACATAGCACCCCGCAATAAAAGTAATTTTTATAAAATAATGCAAAGCGGTGATGAACAGTGGATTTGTGCAGTCGGTCGTTTGGTGTTGCCATTTTTTTCGGATTTTTTGAATTTGACTTCAGATTCGGATTGACCATCGAAAATTAGAATAGGAATGTTTCTAAGATCGACCCTCCGTCTCTTTGCCTTCATCGACAAAATTGGGTTTAAAATTTGAAAGTTAAGTAGTTTTCAAATTAATGAATAATTTGAATAAAACTTTCGAAGCTCCATGAAATCATTCCGCATGCTCGCGTGTAATGTCATTTTTTAACATCGTTCTGGCAATGCAGTAAAGCGCGTTTTCCACCCCCCCCCCCCCCCCATTAATAATTTTTTGATTAATTGTATTGCT
>JAHWFO010066747.1:837309-905412 GCA_023313115.1 Rhysida immarginata | reverse complement strand
TAGGAGGTGTTGACCGTGACCACCGAGAGAGAAGGCCTCCGCAATGAAACTGAATACATTGTTACATCATCATAGATAGTGCAAATTCAGGGCTTGTTAATGGTAGAAATACGAATAACAATGCATTATCTATGTGATGCAACAATGTATTCAGTTTCATTGCGGAGGACTTCTCTCTCGATGGTCACGCTCAGACCCCAATGGCGAAGCCGACGCGATGTAAACCAACACCTCCTAGACTAAAGGCCTGATAACGGAAACGTCATACATTGTTACATCATCATCATCAGTCGACCAAATTTAAGGCTTATTATTGGTAGAAATATGATTAACAATGGTCGACTAATGATGATGTAGCAACGCAGCCCACGTGAAAGTCAGACCACGGCGCGGAAAAGTCACCTGATCATCCAAGGCTGAATAACAATATAATCATCATTGTTTCCATCTTGGATTTTCCATGACTTTTCCGCGCCGAGGCAACGCCACCTAGTCAGAAGGCCTGCGCACAGAAACTGCATACGTTGTTACATCATCATCAAACGGCCAAATTGAGGGCTTATTATTGGTAGAAAAACGACCAACAATAGTCGCTTTTGCGTGATGACGTTTCTGTGCACAGGTCTTCTGTGTAGGTGGTGTTGGCCGGGGCCTGTCTTTTTCGTAGGCTACGTGTAGCAATATATGACGCTTCAGCTATCAGGCCTTATCTTCAGGTGGTGTTGTCTAAACAAGCCGTGGGAGTGATTTTGTGACGTCATGCAAAAATAAATTTTAAAACAAATTAAGGATACTAATTAAAGGAAAACTGAAAACACTAATCCACATGAGAATGTTTATTGACTCAGATGTAAATTAAGGAAACCAAATTTCCTTGACTTACTGATGAAGGAAATTTGGTTTCCGAAATGTACATCTGAGTCAATAAAAATTCTCATGTTGATTAGTGTTTTCAGTGTTCCTTTAATTAGTATACTAGTGTCCACAGTTTCTGGCTTTTATTGTTTAAAATAAGGATATTTAAAATTTAAACTTAAAATGATTTATTAAAAAAGTAAATGACCTATGTTTGGCAGTAATTCATTTTATACTATATTTAATTATTTATCTAAATTACAAAACTCATATTCCAAAATATCCCATCGGTTTTCGTGACGTTTCAACAATAGAAGTGAGGTAATGCCATGGCTTTGTATAGATCGCGTCGGCTCAACCAACACCTCCTAGAAAGAAAGCCTCACAACTGAAACGTCATATATTGTTGCATCATCATAATTCGACCATTGTTGAGCGTATTTCCACCAATAATAAACCCTAAATTTGGTCGAATTATGATGGTGTAACAATGTATGACTTTTCAGTTGTGAGGCTTTCTTTCTACGAGGTGTTGGCTCAACACCACCTAGACAGAAGGCCTGATAACGGAAACGTCATACATTGTTACATTGTAACGGTCGTTAATAAACCAAATCATGTCGGTCCAATATCTAATGAGCGCTTCAAGAAGAGCGCGGGTTTCCCTTTTAAAATGTCAGTTTCAGGGGAGGGAAAGAGTAACCCCTGGGACGCACATCCATACAAAACCAAGCCCAAATCGTTGAGATACCTCCCTCAAGGTACCTTTAATTCTCCATGGTACTTCTTCACATCGGTGATACTGACTTTTAGTCTATGCGGGTCTTTCTCCCCTTTCATTTTGTTTACTTCATAGGTGTTGTCATCTAGCTTCTGAGACACCGCGAAAGGCCTTTGGTACAACACTCTTAACTTCCTTGCGGCCTTCTTCTTCTCGAGGGCTACTTTAGGGTGTACCCAAACAAGGTCCCCTGCGGAGAATTTTAAAGTCTTTTGCTGATTCATTTTTCGATGGTGCTTCGCCCAGCGACGGCAATACGCCCGACTAATTGATTCCTCATGGACGATGGGGTCGTAATTTTGAGGTCCGTCGCCGAGATCGTCCAATCCGGTCATAAGTTCCGCAGGGGTAAATTCCGTCTCATCATTTATGGTCTCTCGTAAGGTGAATAGAATTTTGGGTAGAAGCTTTTCCCATTCATCCACCGGCTTCCCAACCATGCATATTCGGAGTTTCTCCAGCATAGACCTTATGTATCTTTCAACTGGATTCGTGCGGGACAATACGGAACACTACACAGTTCTCGAATGCCTTTGTTTCGCAGGTAATTCTTTACTAGGGGGTTGGAAAAACAAGCTGCGTTGTCGTGTATTAGCCTGTCAGGCCGGCCTCAGATTTGGATGTTGTTTTCCAGGACTCTTCTGACATTTTTCCCAATAAGACGAGCTACAGGTTGAGCGTCTACCCAGCCGGCGAATACGTCTACCAGACCAATCAGGTACTGATTTCCCGCTGTGGATTTTGGTAATGGACCGAAACCGTCTATCGACCATAACACCATTGGCCCCGTCACACTGCATCGGATGTAATTAAACGCAGCAACGCGTACATCTTCCGGCCTCCAGGATGGACTAGTGGTCCTTCGGCGTGCCAATAGGTCATCAGCTGTTTTCTGGCCAGAGGAGTAACGTAGATAAGCCATCTTTCTTTTACTTTTCTTTTGACGATCCCGGCTTGCACCTCTCATCCCGGCGTTAGTCTTTCTCTGGTCCTAAAACACCGCTCGCCCTTTTTCTGTTCTTCCCGCCAATTGAAGGCGTCGGCGTTTTCCTCTACGAATAGGCTTCTGGATAAGGCATCCGGGATGTGATTAAGCTTTTCTTGCTTGTGGCGGATGGTAAAATCATAAATTTGGAGCTTCAGCGCCCAGCGGGTATGCGGCCATGTTTGTCTTTGAAGTTGTTGAGCCATACGAGAGCTTGTGCATCGCAATAAACGTCAAAGTGCACGCCCTCAATGTATGGCTGAAAGGTCTTGACCGCATACAACATCGCCAGGCACTCCCACTCTAGTAGGGAATAACGGCTTTCGAGAGAGGTTAACTACAGTACCCGATGATTTTGCGCTGACCTGCTAAATTCTGGACTAGCATTCCTCCCACCGCGGACTTGCTCGCGTCCGAGTGAATCTCGAAGGTATACTGATAGTCAGGTTGGCTCAGAATAGGAGGCTCAGTAAGGATTTTTTGATTTTTCCGAAGGCTTCTTCACATTCTTCTGTCCACTTCTACGCCTGATCTTTGTGGGTAAGCCGCCTCAGCGGGTGATTCAGCTCGCTGAATGACGGAATAAAATTTCGGTAGAACTGAGTCATCCCGATGAAGCGGCGTACTTCTTTGGGATTTTTCGGCCTCGTGTAGTCAAGCATGGGTGTTAGATTTTTTCGGGAGGGGTGAAGTTCTTGAGCCTCTACGTGGTACCCCAAAAATTCCACTTCTTGTAGGAACCTTGCTTTGGTGTAATTTACCTTGAGATTGTATTTTATCAGACGCTCGAAGACCAGTCCCAGGATTTTATGATGTGTTTCAAGGTCTGGAGTTCCCACTATAATGTCGTCCATATAATAGAAACTCCAATGTTCGATTTCTGGAACCAAGACTTGATCCCTGACAGACTGAAAAACCTGGGCGCCGTTGAGAATGCCAAAGGGGATGACATTAAACGCATAAGCGCCCAGACCAGGAACAACGAATGTGTTTTTTTTCCTGGGACTCAGGGTCTACCTCCACCTGCCAATACGCAGCCTTAAGATCTAAGACCGAAAATAGAATGGCATGAGAAAGCTTTCTTAGTATTTGCTCTATTGGCAGGAGGTATACACCATGTGTTTTGTTATGGTCTTGAGCCTTCGAGCGTCTAATACGAATCGGTATTCTGAAGAGTCCCTCTTCTTAAGGAAATACGGAAGGGACCACGGGCTTTCTACTCTTCTAACTACTCCTTGCTTTTCCATGTCTATCACGATAGCTCTTAACGCTTCTATTTTGGCTGGGGATTGAGGGAATGGTCGAACTTTGACCGGAGGGTGTTTGCCAGTATCGATATGATGACGATAATGAGGGTATTTATCTTTGGTCAATTCCATACGAATCTCACTTTCTCGAATTAGGTGTAATATTTCAATGCGGGTGTCTCGTGGGTGGTGAATTCCCATTTCACGGGTAAGCTTAGAGGTGCGATTCTAAAACTAAACTCGAAGTTTAATTTTCTGAGCACGTCTAATCCTAACATGCCTTCACATGGCAAACGAGCGGACACCTATAATTGGGCGTATACTGGAGAACAAGGGTGACACTGTACGCTTTCAATGCACGTTTCGATCTTGGTGTCCAGTCGCTTTCCGCGCTATTGGCTACCTAGATTGTCTTTGTTTCATGTATCCTTTGACTCCATCCTTTTAATTTCCGCGCAAGGTCTCGATGCACAATTGTAATGCTAGATCTCGTATCAAGAATGAACTCGGTTGGTACAGAATCAAGCGTTAAGGCTATCTTGCTAAATCCTCGCTGTTCCAGGTGAAGTTTTATGTGACGAGGGTTGGGCAGGGGATTTACCGTCATTTACCGAAGCTCAGGTCTCCCTTCTTCCGCGGGACGTGGGGAGGTACCGCTCTCCACGCCCCCTTTCAGTTTTCCGCCATGAGTGACTCAGGGACATCCGACCCGCAGATGACACTGGAACGTCCGTCATGCGACGATCTCTCTCGTTCTGTCATCCATTCGTAACCTTAAGATAACAGCCACGTAATAGAGGCAGCCTTGACAATATACTCGATGTTAAGGTTCTCTATAATTAATTGCCAGAGCTGTTCTCTGTCCAACGGTGGATGCATCGTGAGATTCATTCTCATCATTTCGCTTGCATAATCCACAAACTTCTCCTGGTCTCCTTGTGTCCTTTTGTATAAGGCTTTCGAATAATAGCTTTCGGACCGATGTCCTCCGTAATACTGTATGAGCCTCTTTCTTCCCACCTCCCAATTCTGGGCGGTCTTTAGTATCTCTAAAGTCCATCGACGTAACTTTGACTCCACGTGCAATGGCAATATTTTCAGCAACAAATTTGGCTTGTCTCCACGCACGAGAATCTCTTCTTCCAAATCAATAATGAATTTCCGGACATCATCCCCTAGACGAAATGGGAGGACACTTATGACTTTGTTGTATTCCCACCACTCCTCACCAACCTTCTCCAAACGTCTGGCGTTAGCCTTGGCTGTGAATCTGGTCACTCTTCCCTCTAAAAATTCCTCCAGTCCTGCGGACCCCCAACCTGTGGTATATGGATGAATAATGGTCCCTGCTCGGATGTCACTCAGCTTCGTGCGGATGCTTCTCCGGAGGTCGATATTTGGACGAAAAGGTATTCGCAACCGTCCTGCAATCTCGCGTAGTACTCTGTCATTTAGTAGTAAGATGGGACACTTTTGTAAGTAAAGGGCTGCTATCATGAGGTTCGTCTGATCAGGTTCTTCTTCCCTAATCCTTAAATTCTCTTCCCGGCCCGCGCTAGTGCTGCTCGGATTCCCTGCGGTTGAGCCTTCCATGGATGAGTTTGCCTCCCTCTTACTGAGACGTTAAATGGCTACGTTATAAATGCGTGAGGAAATATTTTGAAAAGTCTACATATATGTTATATTTTCAATAGGATATTTTGCATCAGAAAAAAAAGTAAAAATACCCTCTGTAACGGTCGTTTATAAACTCAATCTTGTCGGTCCAATATCATCTGATTCCCGTCGGTACAGAGGTATTTTCAGTGATAACGTAGCTGAAAAAAAAAGATCATTATATTAGGGAAGCGGTGAATCCGGTAACATACTTTATTATGTCAACAAAATTTTATAGTACGTCACCCTGAAAACTTTTTGGTCCCATCCTATTGAGTCTATCAACGGTACTTGTCACCTAAACTAAATGAACACACTCAAACTGTTTGTAGTCTGATGCAAAAATAACTGGGGCTTTATTTAATAGAATTCTTGCTTGTACAACTAAGAAATACAAATCTCAAGTTCAAAAGTTCGTTATGGGTAGTCTGTATTGGTCTCTTATGGAAACTTCTCTATTTCGCGCGTTTATCGCCTCCTGGCATTCAGAGGAAAAAAAACACGTGATTAAATCCAACAATATCTGAAGTTAAAGTGTTATCTATGAAAGTTTTAAGTGCGCGTCCTCCGGTGCAGAAACTTAAACGGGTCGATTAAGCAGGTGAGTATTCTTTCTTCTAGCTACTTATAACGTTTGATACTTTAGCCGGACTTCATATTCAATAACTCGTTTTCCACTTTCTTAGATTCATTTCTAACGCAAGGTTGCGTCGAGGTAAGCCTTAAACTCAGAGGGTAAATCTTCCATATTTTCCCGTTCGTGCGATTTCTCTTTATAACTTATATTTACATTTTTCTTTTAGGGGCTTCCTTTCATGCAAGAGCCTCAATGACTTATTTCACTACTTCCGTTCGGCCTCATCGTCACTGGAACTAAGGTAAGTGTTGCAATACGGTTTATACAGTTAATCACTAATTTCCTTAAAATTAATTCGAATGCTTCCTCGTCGCATCACTTATTACTTTCACAAATAGTTCTGTCCAAACATCTCAAAATAAACGTTGTTTCTTTACTAACCGTAAGGTGCTTTTCCCACTCGCGAAGATAAATGCTAATTTACAGAGTTCTTTTTTCTCTTTTACAGGTACGTTCGTTGTTATAGGTAGGTAAGAAGTAGCGTGACAGTAAGGGGGTGAGGGAGATGAGAAAACTAAGTACTACACTAATAATAGAAGGGAATCGAAAAGGACAGCTTGGGATGGTTAGTAAGGGAATTTACTGTGCTACAAGTTTTGTTTCCTATGAACCATTACACCTGTGCTGAGCCACGATTTTACCGCATTTCGTCCACTCTCGGTAGTGCGGAAACATATTTTATCTCCGATGCGCAGGATCGTTTGACGTCCGTCATATGTCCACTGGTTTCGCCTCTGCTCTGTCCTTCTAGAAAGGTAAAAAAAGAAAATCTTTATCAAGAGATGCCTTTTCGTAAATAGGGCCCTAATATGGCGCATAATACCAGATGTGCAGCGTTTCTATTCCTTTTGGGTCGCTTACTTTTCCGGACTTCCAGTTGAGGGTGGAGGACTCGTTCCGAACCGTTCGCGAGGAATGCTATTCTGTGCACACATAACATTGGAACCACCAGGAACATGGCGCCTTCGAGAAACGCCTGTCTTCGCCTTCTCTTTATATGTGTGCGAAATTAAATCATTTACAGTGGGGGAAACTTAACTCCGATTAATTGTCTCTTCAGTCGAGCCATTTACTACAGATACGCCTTTTCGACTGCTCTCATTTGTGTTCGTCTCAGGTCGATTCACAAAAGGCCAACTCGCTTCTTCCCTCATTCCTTCGCTGGTTAAAAACCAGTATTTTTTTCATGCATTTCTTGTCGTTATGAGCAACCGCGGAACTCTTGTAACGCGATGTTTGTTGTCGCTTTCATTGCTGCTCAACCATTGTTTTCTTCTTGAGAAGAGCGGTTTTTCCTTTTCTTGCCGGGGTAATCCACAAAGCCAACTAGAAAGACAGGCCGGGGTACTAAAAAGTCACATGACCAAAGTAGATTCAGCAACAATCCAATCTTCATTGTTTCCAACAAACGAAAAAACACTTGATTGTTGAAATCCAAGATGGAAACAATGAATATTGGATTGTTGCTGGATGTAATTTAGTCATGTGATTCTTTAGTGCCCCGGCCTGTCTTTTTCGTCGGCTACGGGTAATCCATGAATGAAGTCCTTAAGTGGAGAATCGCCGGAAGGGAAAGCGCTTTTTAAACATCAATTTTCCCTAGGAAGGGGAGTAAAGAAGGAGGGGTCGTCGCCTAGTAACGTTTGCTTGCAAAGGGACGTTACAACATCATCATTAGTCGACCCGAGGCTAAAACGAAATACAGGCCTCGGCACTGAAAAGTCACCTGACCAAGATAGATCTATTAACAATCCAACCTTCATTGTTTCCAACAAAGGAAAAAACGCAGATTGTTAAAATCCAAGATAAAAACAATGAAAGTTACATTGTTAATAGACCCATCTTGGTTAGGTGACTTTTCAGTGCCGGAGCCTGTCTTTCTCGTTAGCATCGTAATCGACCAATTTAGGCTTATTATTGGTAGAAATAGGATTAACAATGGTCGACTAATGATGATGTAACAATGTATGACTTTTCCGTTATCAGGCTTTATGTCTAGGTGGTGTTGGTCAACGCCACCTAAAAGATCAGGCCTGTCATACATTGTTACATAATCATCAAGCGGCTATTGTTAATCGTATTTCTACCAATAATAAGCCCTAAATTCGGCCGCTTGATGATGATGTAACAATGTATGGCATTTCAGTGAACAGGCCTTGTCTTTTATGTGGCGTTGTGTTGGTCGGCTTCGCCAATGGTCAGATGAGTTTTGAGTGCCTGGACTGCCTGTCTCGTTGGCCTCAGATAAATATCGACAGGCCCTTATCTGGAAAACTCACCTGACCATAGAAACATGGTTATTAGAATCTTCGAAAGGCACCGCCGAAGTCTACCACCAGATGGCACTGACTATTTTTCAATAAATTTTGAAGCTGAATTGAAGTAAATTATTTGAAAAAGTGAAAAAACAATATTACTTTATTTACATAATCAAAAAAAAAATTAAATTTAAGGAATTTCAGAAGGCAATCTTACAACTCAGAATATTTTAAAAAGTATTCTTAAAGTCCACAAACAAGTATTTTTTGACATCACAATTTATAAATACCCTTTTTAACTAGAATATAACTCAAATATGCCGAAAAGAATAATATAAAAATTTGTTGTTTAATATTACAGTAATATTTTACATACAGTAATAGCGAAAGATGCATGTAAATTTACGTATTCAATTGCAGCGTTCAAACGATTCTTTCCAAAAACGCGCGGAATGAGAAATGAAATGCTCGTTTTATAACGAGCACAACAGTCGCTAAAATACAGGAATTATTTGTTGATAATAATAGGCCTAACAACAATTAGCTAGTTTTAACAAAATGCCTAGCATTTATTAGTTGCAAACAACAGGACTTACATTTATTAGTTTTTGATAACAACAGGCCTAATATCGATTAGCTATTTTTAACAATTGGCCTAACAGCAATTACCTTTTGTTAACATTAGGCTGAACAGTAATTAGCTTTGGACTATATATAATAGGCCTAATATTAATCGCCTACTGACAACAATAGTCCTAACATTAATTAGCCATATTTAACAAAAGGCCTAACAATTAGCCAATTGTTAACAATAGACCTAACATTAATTACCAATCTTTAACAATTTGCCTAACATTAATTAGTCATTTTTAAATGTAGGCCTAACATTAATTAGCCATTTTGAACAATAGGCCTAACATTATTAGTCATTTTTAAATATAGGCCTAACATTATTATCCACTTGTAACCAAAGGCCTAACGTTAATTAGCCATTTTTAACAATGGCCCTAACATTAATTAGCCACTTTTAACAACAAATTTTTAAAAAATGGCTTAACAGCACTTAATTTTAAAAAAAGAAATGGGCATGTGCATTGACAAAGCTTCATAACGGCACGTGGTCCAAGCTGACATCAACAATGCCTAAATGTTAAACAAAAAGTAACACTGTATTCACTTATGACTCGTCAGTACAAATCGATTGACATATTACATGCCCTAAGTTCATATTCTTAACATTAGTGCAAGTGCTTGAAGGTATCCACGAAAGCGCATCAAAAGTTGACACATCGCAGTTAAATTCATCCATTTTCACGTTATCGTGCAAACGACGGCCGGCCGGACAAATAAAGGTGCCGATTCAGCTTGTATTCTTATATACAGCTTTAGCTAAAGCTCGTAATAAGGGTTTATTGAACAACTTTTTGGGGTCATTTTCTCGGACGTAGCAATTCGAAAATCGAAGAGAATGTCATATTCGTCTTGTGCTCGTCATTCCCGTTCGAATGACTTATTACATGCCTTATATTGCCAATAAAAAAATTAAATGGAGGGGGGGGGGGTAGATCTCAATAATCACGTGACTGCTAGACCGATTTCAATGACAAATTAATCAGGTGAGCTCAGGAAGGGTCTCTATCGAACAGTGAAAGCAGAATTTGAAAAATTAAAAACATTCTCGAGTAATCGTCGGACTTACATACGGACAGACAGACACACAAACAGAGCGAAACCAATATATGCTTCCCAGCATATAATAAACATGTTAATCAACAATCTCATGAAAGACAAAAAGTGAAAAATTCAATATTAAAAATATTAAAAAATTATTTTAATGATAATTAGAGTTGAAGTTATTATAAGAAGGTGTAGTAGCCGAGGCGCTAAAGCACAGGTGTTGTCGCGTGCTCAAATCCCCTGAAGGCACCGGCGTTTGTTCTTGTCCTTTGCTAAGAATCTTGGAGAACAAGCAAAGCCTCAGTGGGCTAATCCCCTACTAGGTTAAATTCAAATATATCCAATGGTTATTTGAAATCCACGATGCCGAAAAGGTAAAGAAGGACAATAAAAGAAAGAAAAGTTATAAATCGTCTGTCGAAATGCAAGTCAGATGATTTATAAAGCGGGAAATCCTTTCGAGGAAGCGTACGTTGCCATTTCAAGAGTATTTTCTTCATTGGAAGGAACTTTAAACAAGATAGAGGAAAAGGGTTTTTTCAAACCAAGCTTTTGTAATGATTTATTTAGTGGCAACAATAAAGCTTAGTTTTGCAACAATAAACAATAGATACATTTAACTTTCGCCATAACGAATTGTCCAATTGTCACAACAATCAATTTGTAGTAATGAATTTGTACCATTAGAACACGAACCAGTGAACCGATTTGAAAAATTTTTTCTTTAACATAAATTGTCCTCGATCCTGTGTATGTGTGTCAAGTTTCAGCTCCCTAGCTTGTGGGGAAGTTGGTTTAATATTGATTACAAGATTTGACCTAAACAAACTAACATTGCAAGGTTAATAAAAGCTTTTAAAAAAGATCTCTTTTATCTTTGTCACGATTCCAGCCAGACTTATATCCAATTACTACAACACCTGAAAAGCATTTTAAGAAGTTTGTAAAAGCAATTAAGAAGTATTAAGATAATTATCAGGAGAAATTTGCACTGACGACGACCTCCATTAAAAATAAGATAAACTCTTGGCGGCCAATCAACCATTTTGTTGTCATTGTTGTTTGTCAACTTCATTGTTGCCCATTGCTAAAAACGTAATTTAAAAGCTTCTAATAACCATGCCTCGGGTAAATATAAAATGATGTATAAGGGTCGTACAAATTAAAATAAAATTATTTATTTTATCCAAAATGTATACAAAGAATTTAAAAATACTCTCCAAATGCGTTAAGGCATAATCCCACTGTGTAACAAGGCGTGTAATTCCTTTATGGAAGAAGTCTTTCTGTTGCGTGTGGAACCATTCTCTTTCTTCACTTCACCGTCCGACTGAAACCTGCGGCCTTTCAGATGTTTCTTGAGATCCCCAAACAAGTGAAAGTCACATGGGATAAGTTAGGGCTGTAAGGTGGATGCTGCATTGCTTCCCAGTTGAACTTTTTGATGAGGTCTACCGTTGCTTTGACGCGCGTTGTCGTGGAGAAGAAGCACTCCTTCTGTAAGAAGTCCAGGATGCTTACATTTGAAGGCCGCGCGCAGTCGTGACCATGGAGCAATTAAGCTGGAGGTGAAACTGGATGAAATTTTTCGTACTTCCGTTTTTTAAAGACAACTGGTGTACGGCATATAAATCACAAGTACGAAACTAAAATTATGTGTAGCTATCCTATTTTTGCTTGAGGGGCTGACCTCATTTTAAAATTGTAACTGCCATCATGATCGTGTCGAACACATCGTCTATCTGAAATACATAACTACTTTGAAAACTATATTTAGACATTGTCTAACGCATTTTGACAATGTCTAAAAGAAAACAATGAGGATCCCAGTGTATTGCAAAGCATTGCAGAAATAATTCAAAGAAACTCCTGAGCTTTCTTTTTCCGAATTCCTAATGACGAGTTAAGGTAAATGTTCGTTGTAGAAAATGAGCAAACGAAACTATTATGACATTCTTGCTTAACATATTTTATCTATATATACAGGGTGTTTCAAAATTATGTACAATAAATTTAACAGCGTATAGTACACAAAATTCTGAGCAAAAAAGTCTGGTCACGTTTTTCGATCTGAGGCTCCGTTAAAAAGTTATAGCGCTTTAAAGTTCGGTATCGGTAAGGAATATCGGTATTGGTATCGGCCAGGGTGATTCTAAAAGGTCGTGCCAAAATGAAAGGGCAGATAGAGGATGAAATTCTGAGCAAAAAAGTCTGGTCGTGTTTTTCGATCTGAGGTTCGGTTAAAAAGTTGTAGAGCTTTAAAGTTTTGTGACGTCACTTCCGTTTCACTTCCTTACCGACACCGAACTTTAAAACGCTATAACTTTTTAACGGAGCCTCAGATCGAAAAACGTGACTGGACTTTTTGGCTCAGAATTTTGTGTACTATAAGCTGTTAAATTTATTGTACATAATTTTGAAACACCCTGTATAAAACATATATTTTAACATATCCCTATTTCCTTTACAGAAGTAAGGAATGATTAACTTTACTCGAAAGATTTGATTTCGTTCAGTCTGTTCTGTACTAAAAATTTTGGATTTTTGAAATTTTGACTTCTGATACTTAAAGATCACCAAAAATTAGAATATGAATGTCTCCACCAAATGAATTATGTAATATATTTTTATATTTTAATAAAAAATAGAAATTAGCAATGAACTTTGCAAGAATATTTTCATTTATATAAAACTTTTTATTAAAAACACCTAATATGTAACTTCATTAAGATTAATATGAATATTAAATTTATGGAAAAAATTATAAGATTGTTAAAAACATTAACATTAGAAAATATATCTAAATAAAAGAATTTTAAGTAAATTAAAAATTTTTTATTTTAATTAAAATAAATAAGATAAATAAATAAGAGTAACAGCAACCATGAAGCTAGGGGGCCTTCTGTTCATCCAGCAATGCATTATGGGAAATCTTTAGTTCGTAATTTATATGCCGCCCGCTTGGCGGAGCTGATTATCAATACGAAAAAAATAATATAGGGAACTGTTAGAGTTTCGCCTCCAGGTTAATTGCTCAATGGTCGTGACCACCGAGAGAGAAGGCCTCTGCGATGAAACGTAATACATTGTTACATCATCATAGATAGTGCATTGATATTCGTATTTCAACCAATAATAAGCCCTGAATTAACACTATCTATGATGATGTAACAATGTATTAAATTTCAATGCGGAGGCCTTCTCTCTCGGTGGTCACGGCGCAGTGCCTTCAGTGTTTCTCCAAATCGTGCTGCGTTAACTGTTGTGCCTTTTTCCAGAAAGTCCATTAAAATCGGGCCTTTGCGATCAAAAAACACGGTCAACATCACCTTCCCCGTGCTGTTTGTGATTACTTTTGATTTTTTCGGGGGTTTTGTTGTTTGGATGAAGCTATCACTCGCAGAGCTTCGAAGCGCGAGCTATCGTTATTTCTCACGTGATGCAACACTTGCAACCTATTGTTCAATTTGCACATGGGGTTGAAAACAAAAACTTACGATCCTACACGTTGTCTTTTTTTTCCCACACAAATTTTCATTTTCATTTATTCGACCCTTAAACTTTAATTTCAGCAAATTTAGGATTTCATTCTTTTAAATATTTTGTGTATACAATATCACACTCATAGAATGATGCAAACACTTGATGTGATAACTGATGATTACTCAGTTTTTTTCAAGAACTCGTTGGAATCGACATTTCAATAATTGTGGGAGAAGATCTTAACATATATAATTTTTATTTTATTGTTAGAATATGTGGCCGTCCATAAATGATGTAACGCTTGAAGGGAGAGGGTTTTTGGCAACATCTCCTCCAAAGAAAGCCTTTGCACGAAATCGTCATACATTGTTACATCATCATAAATGTCAGAATTTAGGGCTTATTATTGGTAGAAATCACGGTCTATAGATATTCATGGTCATCGAGCTTTGGCCATTTTCCACTGTTTCGAGAAGCTAAGGAAAACAGATCGCGCCAGGTGCCGCTTAGATCGCACTATTCCGACCACAACCAGCGATAGAGATTTTCATTGAAACTGAATACGAAAGTAAAGTTTCTTTCTGCCGGTAGGGTGGCGCTGCAGGCGCAGTTGGGCAGATTGTACATGCAGCACCACTTTTCAATAGAGTTCCCGCCCTACCGGGAGCTAGAAACTTTAGCTTCAGTTTAACAATGGAGCTCGATGACCATAAATATCTATAGACCGTGGTAAAAATCCGTAATTGTTGGCAGAAAGCCAATAATCAGCCCTAAATTATGATGATGTAACAATGCATGACATTTCAATGAACAGGTCTACTCTTTAGATAGCGTTCTTAACACTAACTTTTTATGATGATGTAGCAACAAAGCCAACTAGAAAGACAGGCCGGGGCACTTAAAAATCACATGACCACAGTAGATCGAGCAACAATCCAATCTTCATTGTTTCCAACAAACGAAAAAAACAGTGATTGTTGAAATCCAAGATGGAAACAATGAAATTGGATTGTTGCTTGATCTACTTTGGTGATGTGACTTTTAAGTGCCCCGGCCTGTCTTTTTTCGTAGGCTACGTGTAGCAATATATGACGTTTCAGTGCACAGGCCTTCTTAATAGGAGGTGCTGGTTTTTGACAGCATTACAGAGGATAAAGGAGATATGGTCTTACGTTACGTAACATGAGAATAAATTTATGAGATGGTTAAAATCATAAAACGACGAGCCAAGAGATCATATTAGCAAAATAATTTATTTAATGTCTTTCAGCCGGTGTTAGTTTGTTTTTCAAAATTGTAATTACATAATTATTGTTAGCATGATTCACAAAGTCTTTGAATTTTTTTTAAACTATATTATAAATATAATTTTATGATATATGGACCCATTTGTCCCAAAAGGCCATAGCGAACATTCACCATAGAGATTTAAAAATATTGTAAAAAGTAACACAAACATACACACACCAATTTGGTGTTCATAAATTAAGGGATTTGCAGAATTAGACTCTTAGCACCGATCATTTCACATCCGATCAGCACCAAACTTGGTAAGACCATTTTATAGGTTCTGTAAACACTATTCATCATTAAAACCACTAGTGACGGAACACACTTTACCTCATTGAACTTACGACACAGGTCATGGTAACTTCCATGCTAGACTAGTTCACTGTAAATAAAGGAACCAAATGTGAACAGTAAAACTAATTTATCACTCTGACGCGTTTCGGCATTACGCCATTATCGGATTCAATAGTCTACAAAGGGAAAATTGGCAAGACATCGAAATATATAGGCAATGGGTCATAGTGCACGTGCCATAAAGAATGTGTTTTTTTACTTTCATTGGCAATTGAGCATTCGATAATTGTTACTAATATCTCATTGTGTCCATTTAGAGAGTGAAATTAGAGTACGAATAATTGGACGACTGGAAGCAGGCCAGTCACAAGTTGATGTGACTCGGGCGCTGAGCGTGTCAACTATGGATACGGTTCTGATAAGATGGAAATACCACGAGCACTTTATAGTCAGGGTCGTCCAATGGTCATCACGCCCAAACAAAATCGCTACTCTTCTCTATCTGCCCGTAGGCACAGGCGAAGCACTCCCAGTGGCATTGTCAAAGAGCTATCAGGCAGAGACCTGTATGCTCGACGATCCGTTAGCTTGGTGCACCGAACATGCAGCATGGATCCAAGGACAGTGGATTCAGGTGATATTAGCCGGACTATGAATCTCATCGTGTTCACATCTGGAGAGAGCATGGGACACGGTCCAGCCCCGCTAACATCCTTGAACATAACCGTTATGGCGATGGTAATTTGATGGTGTGGAACGGGTTCCCGTTCACCGCTGCAAGTCTTCGACAGAGGAGCCATAACTTGCCAGGTGTATCAAGTATACATGTTCATCTCTTCGGAGTTTCAACAGTAGGTCCAGATTTCTTCTACATGGACGATAATGTCCATCGAGCCCACTATTGATTGATCCAATACGGGAGGGGGGGGGGGGGCACAGAACCGTAATAAACGTCACTTACAGTTTACAAAACTAGAGGGAGGTTGAACAGAGAAGAGAAGGGTAACCACTATTCCACAATGAATATTCATTTGAACGGATGCGCATTTCGGCAGCCACACCGCCTTTGTCATCGTATTACAGATGATCAGAATCCTGTTTCTGATGTAGAAGCAATCGACAATCGAACAGTGAAGTGTACATTTATTCAGATGGGACGAAAGCAGCGTTTTCACAAAGCTCATCGAACCAGAATAAATTCCAAATTAAATACACTGAGGTAGTCAAGAAGCCTAACCAACCCGAGCGGTCTTCCATAGATGTAGAAACAGGTTCACATTCGATTTATACAAGGTGAATACAAAAGTCTGAACCCCCCTTTTATTTTTTGAACTGAAGCAGATATGTCAATTTTGATGAATCCAATGAATAGGAAGTTGTGGGTGGCCTATCCCATGGTGAACTTTTCATCATCTCAAATATGCAAATTAGGACACATTCAAAATTTATCTCAAAACCGTAAGGGATAGAGAAAAAAAAGCCAATGGCAAACATGTTCAGCATAAAAAAACAAACAAAACAAAAAAAATCATCCAAATCGGACCAACCAATCACCCACAATCACGTTAAGATTGAATGTCACACTGCACAAGGAAAACTGAATGTTGATATTTCCACCATGTAAAGCATGCAAACCAAAAATTAACATAAATTACCATACTCACATTCACTTTCATGCGGAAAAGCAAATAAAAGGCATGTTTCAGCACATAGAAGACAGAACAATTCCAGGTTGGCAAGCTACACTGCTCCGGAAATGGTCAACGTGATCTTCTGCTTCGGAGAGGCAAGGAGAAACCTACATGCTGCAGATAGGTTGCATCGAGACAGATACCCTAACGAACGCCATCCATCTCGTCAAACAATGCGTCACATTATTCAAAGATTCGAGGCTACAGGGAATGTTAATGCAGAACGAGGACGACCAAGGGCACAAGGCGACGAGGATACAACAACACTAGCTCTGGCTGCAGTTGCTGCAAATCCCCACACAAGCAGCAGAGCAATTGCTGCAGATGTTGGGTGCCATCAGAGAACTCTTCTCAACATTCTACACGCACATCATTTTCACCCATACCATATTCATTGTCACCAGGAGTTACTGCCATTGGATTATGTTGCTAGGGCAGCCTTCTGCAACTGGTTACTTACCTGCCTGGATGACAATCCAAACTTCATTCATGAGGCGTTGTGGACTAATGAAGCCTAGTTCATAGGGATGGAGTTATCAACAGGCACAACCATCATCATTGGGCAGACGAAAACCCACGATGTCTGCGAGAAGCAACTCATCAAGTGAACTGGAGAATCAATTTGTGGTGCGAATTGTACAATGACACTGTGGTTGGACCGTAGTTTTACGATGGAACACTGACTGCAGAACGCTACCGGGCTGAAATTCTCAACGTGGTAGTCACAGACTTCATTGACAATTTGCCATTGGCCTCGTATCAGCGCACGTGGTTTCAGCATGATGGAGCTCCTCCACATTACGGGTTGGTCGTTCGCGAGCGTCTAAGTGAGATGTTTGGACAACAATGGATTGGCCGAGGAGGACCAGTTAGTTGGCCACCCCGCTCCCCTGATTTTACACCACTTGACTTTTTCTTGTGGGGATACCTGAAGGTCAAGGTTTATGCTACGCAGCCCGCCTCACTGGAGGATCTGGTTCAATGAATCCAGGAAGCGTGCCGAGGAGTGACACCAGCCATGCTTGCCGATGTTTTGGCGTCAGTTAGGTTCCGTGCCCAATTGTGCTATGGTGGCCACGGTCGTCACATCGAGCATTTTGTTGATTAACTTTTTTTTAAACTGTTTGAAGTAACTTGTTTGTGCAGTGTGACAGTTTGTAAGTTACAAACAGTTCACCACGTGATTGTGGGTGATTGGTTGGTCCGATTTGGATGATTTTTTTTTGTTTTTCTTTTTTTTTATGCTGAACAAGTTTGCAATTGTTTTTTTTCTCTATCCCTTACGGTTTTTGAGATAAATTTTGAATGTGGCCTAATTTGCATATTTGGGATGATGAAAAGTCCATCATGGGATAGACCACCCACAACTTCCTATTCATTGGATTTATCAAAATTGACATATCTGCTTCGGTTCAAAAAAAAAAAGGGGGGGGTTCAGATTTTTGTATTCACCCTGTATAGAAAAAAATTGTCAGCTTCAGTTATGGAGGCTCGTTGCTGATTTAAACGGTCCTCTCAACCTCTCTATGTTTGGTGGTCTCGTTTTCCTGGATGTCCAAAAGGCCTTTGACCAAGTCTGGCATGACGGGCTCATTTACAAAATGATTACCTTCGGGTTCCCTGACGATCTAATTGCTCTGGTTCGCTCCTTCCTGTCAAAGAGGACTTTTCGTGTTAAGGTTGGGGACTCCTTGTCTGCACCCTGCGATGTTAATGCTGGTGTACCCCAAGGCTCTGTCTTGGGGCCAGCCTTATTCAACTTCTTTATCCATGACTTTCCCACGTTTGCAAAGTGTAATCTTTACTTGTTTGCTGACGACGGGTCCATCATGACCTGGTCACGAAACCCAGCACATGTCATCACTCGACTACAAAAAGCTTTACATCAGTGCGAGAGCTGGTTCACTAAGTGGCGATTAAAGCTGAATGCCAAAAAGTGCAAGGTCATGTCTATCACTCGCAAATGCAAAAACACTCCAAAGCCCCTCTTCTTATTTGGCAAGAAACTTGAGTGGGTAAAAACTATAAATATCTTGGTGTCATGATCGACTCCAAACTAAACTGGAACGACCAAGTCCAATACGCGCTCAACAAAGCAAAGAAAGCGAGGAATGCTTGCTTGAGCTTCTATTTGCAAATCTAGGTGGAAGGATCTCCAGACCTTCCAAAATATTGCTCTCCGAACCATTGCCCAACTTGACAGAAGAGTGCCAACAACCACTTATCTATGACGATTTGGGGATGATCCACATAGGCACCTTTATCCAGACACTTATGAAGAACATGCTACCCAAGATGGAGAATCATGAAAATACTCTGGTTCCTGCTAGTCTGGACCATCCAGTCGTTGTTAAGGGTCCCCTCAGATTTGAAGACCCCGCCATATCCTGGATGTCTGCTTTGATGACGTTAACAAGTCCGTCTTCCCCAACTATTAGATTTTTTAGATCCTGTTTTTTTTAGGTTTTTTTGGGGACTCTATTCGTCAATCTACAATCTGACTCTCGTCCCTTCTTGGGAGTTATTCTGTGGAGGACTAAAGAGGTCATCAGGCTTCTCTCCCAGTTCATTGTACCTCCTCTGGTTTACTCTTTGGGCGAGCGTGCAAAGTGAGCTTGGCTCCTGGATCACTCGCGTCTTTCTTTTCACTACACTGTTCGATTGTCGATTGTATGTAGGCATTATTGTTCTATTCAATAAGAAACTGGACTGGGTAGACAACTACAAATATCTTGGCGTTATCATCGACTCAAGACTCTCTTGGAATCGTCACGTGACCTACGCTCTGAACAAAGCGTACAGTCTCATAGCTCTCCTGGGTGGCAACAGCACCCTCAGCATCGACAACAAGCTACTTCTTTACAAATCGATTATTCGGACCATACTCCTCTATGGCATGCCTGCGTGGGCGACTATCTGTAGGAGCAGATGGAGCGAGCTACAGTCATTCCAGAATGTTACCCTGAGGACCATTGCCCAGCTGGACAGAAGGACTGTGAAAAACCAATCCATCCACTCAGATCTAGATACGGTCCACGTTGGAAAGTTTATACAGGGCCTCCTTTTGACTATGGTGGAGAAGATGAAGATTCATGACAGTGACCTAGTGACCGAAGAACTCAATAGATATGAAGTGGCATATGAAGTATCGAAAACCAAGGCACATTCTTGACATCAACTTTGAAGACATCAGCAACGTCTCTTTCCCGGACTACTGGAAGATGTGAAAATCTTCTTTGATGTAGCATTTTCATTTCGTTTGTATTTTGTTTCTGATAATCGTCAATCTTATTTTCTTTTTTGTATAATATGGAAGACCGCTTGGGTTGGTTAGGCTTCATGACTACCTCAGTGTATTTCATATGGAATTTATTCTGGTACAATGAGCTTGTGAAAGCGCTACTTTCGTCCCATCTGAAGAAATGTACACTTCACTGTTCGGTTGTCGATTGTCTTCTTCTAAATCAACTATTGGATCAACTATTGGGGATCTATTCGTCAATCTACAATCTGACTCTCGTCCCTTCTGGGGACTTCTTCTCTGGAGGACTAAAGAGGGTCATCAGGCTTCTCTCCCAGTTTTGTGTACCTCCTCTGGTTTACTCTTTGGGCGAGCGTGCAAAGTGAGCTTGGCTCCTGGACCACTCACGTCTTTCTTTTCACTTCACTGTTCGATTGTCGATTGTCTGCTTCTACATCAGAAACAGGATTCTGATCATCTGTAATACGCTGATGAAGGCGGTGTGGCCGCCGAAATGCGCATCCGTTGAAATACATATTCAATGTGGAATAGTGGTTACCCTTCCCTTCTCTGTTCGATTATTGTCCACACTTTCTGGCAAGTCTCCGGTTTGTTTTAGAGAGAGGTTGCTACAAGATTTTGTGTCAGGGGTGTCCATGCACTTTTTATGTTCTTCCGTCTGCAGCGGTGCTGCCACATTTGTGCTTGATGATTGAATTGTGTTTGCATGACCTAGAAAACAACCTTACCAGGTTTGGTGCTGATCGGGTCTCTGCAAATCTCTTAAATTATGGACACCAGATTAATATAAATATAAGGCCTTCTTCACATCCTGGTCAACACCTTTGTTCTCGAGGCTCAAAACATAATTTGGAAAAAGTGCTCTCTGTCAATGTAGTCCATTGGCCACAAAAATTAAGCTTAGTTTTAATAGAGACCTTCGACAATTTTGGGTATTATATGTAGTTTGTTTGTCTTTTGCTTTTATATGTGTACTTAATAGAGATTTGATAATTTACTTTTTGATTTTTGTATGATTTAAATTTTGAATATTTGTTCTAAAATATCTTTCTGTTTATAAACACTGTTTTGTATCTAAAAGTTTCTATGAATGAAGTCGTCTATAATTTTTTTGGGTATTTATTACTTATACAGTTGACTCGCGATAATCTGACATTTGACAGTCCGACACCACGCTCAGCAGTCCGACGCCGCGTCGGATGACTGCCAATGAATATAGTCTTTGGTAATCCGACATTGTTTGATAATCCGACACCCGCTCGGTCCCGTAACTGTCGGATTATCGCGAGTCAACTGTATTTCTAATAGTTTTGGGTTTTATATTCTGGTGAAGTTAGATTTTTTTATTTACTGAAGTTGTTGTGTGATGAATGAATTTTTGGTGTACAGGTTGATCAGACCGACAATGTGGAAAATTTTTGCCTTTTGTGGGTTTTTCATATGTTTCAAATTTTAATATGTTATTATTTTTTGTGATGTTTAAATCTAAGAATGTGATCTTATTATTCTCCATATCATTGGTAGTACAGCTTAATGGGTTTATGTATAATTTCTAGAGATTGTACTATTTGTTTGTAAAGAATTATAATTAAAATGTCATCTCCATATCCTAATCAAATATTGATATATTATTTATGTTGTGAGCTATTTAATAACTGGCATTCCATGTGGTTTATATAAATATTTCCGATGATAGGTGATAATGAACTACTCACAGATGAACTTTCTGTTTGTGTATAAATTTTGTCATTGAATTTACATTGATATTTAGTGAAACATAAATTGATGGAATATTGTTTAATTATATTATTTTTATTATTCCTTTTTAAATTGTAAATCTTAATATATTAAATAAATAAATATTTTGATGTATAAAATGGACATTTCTTCTGTTCACTATTCAAACATTTCGGCACCCACTTTGCTGAAAGCTTGCGTATGTCGAGAGTGATCGGTTTTCGCCCAGATCACTCCTGCCAACTTCAGCTCTGGAGGGTTGTTGTTGATCTAACTGCACCTCTAACTGCTCTAAGTATGGTGATCCTGTGCTTTTGGATGTCCACAAAGCTTTTAATCAGATCTGGCATAAGGGATCATATATAGATCATTTATAGATCATTTATATGATCATCTGTTGTGGTTTTCCTGACGATCTGATTACTTTGATTAGCTCCTTTCTCTCCAACAGTTTCTTTCGTGCTACGGTTGGCTGTTCCACGTCTAATCCTTGTGACGTTAAGGCTGGTGTTTTCCAAGGCTCTGTCCTGGGCCCAGCATTGTTCAATTCCTTCATCCACGACTTCCCAATTTTAACAAGAATATAACTCGTAAAACGATTTTCAAATATGCTGAAAAGAAGAATATAAATATTTGTTGTTTAATATTACAGTCATATTTTATATACATAATGGCGAAAATAGCATGTCAATTTACGTATTCGATTGCAGCGTTCACACGAATCTTTCCAAACACGAAACGAATCTTTTCTAAACTCGAAATGATTAATGAAATGCTCGCACGTCCAAATGTTTTAAACTATTTCACCTATGATCTTTCCACTGCTAGAGCTATTCATCCCTTCTTAATCAAAGTTACCATTCATTCCTTCTTAATCCTTGTTGCAAAGCATTGTACGAATCGATTGATGTATTACATGCCATATGTTCATATTCTTAACATTACGAGATGAAACGCGGCGATTGGAAGGAAGATTGTAGCTGTGATCTTGGCAAATGACTACTGGAAAAAATGAAATTTTTATCCTCGCTTTTTCTGAAATGAAGATTTACAAAATTTTATCATTTATTTCGATTTTTTTCTTTGCACGTGCTTGAAGGGGTCCACGAGAGCTCATCAAAAATTGATATATCGCAGGTAAGTTCTTCCATTTCAAGGTCTTCGTGCAAACGGATGGCCGGCTGGGCACATAAAGGTTGTAATCTTAAGCTTTAGCTAAAGCTCGTAATAAAGGGTCATTGAAGTACTTTTTGGGGGTCATTTTCTCGGACGTAGCATTTCGAAAATCGAAAAGAATGCCATATTCGACTTGTGCTCGTCATTCCCGTTCGAATGACATATTACATGCCTTATATTTCCAAAAAAAATGTAATGGGGGGGTTTGGGTCGCAATAGTCACGTGACCGTTAGACCGATTTCAATCACAAATTAATCAGGTGAGCCCAGGAAGTGTCTCTATCGAAGAGTGAAAGCAGAATTTGAAAAATTTAAAGCATTCTCGAGTAATCGTCGGACATACAGACAGACAGACAGACACTCAAACAGAGCGAAACCAGTATATGCTTTTCAGCATTTAATAAGTGCAAGCAATATTTGTTTGCTAACGACGCGTCGATCATGACTGCGCGCACAATCCCGCTCACGTCACAATCTCAATTACAAAATGCTTTACATCAGTGCGAGAAATGGTTTGCTAAATGGAAGTTAAACATGAACGTTGATAAAAGCAAGGCTATGTTCATTATCAAAAAGTGTAGAGAACTCCCGCTTTCCGGTAAAGTGCTTGAATGGGTGAAAAATTACAAATACCTCGGAGTGGTGATTGATGCCAAGATAAATTGGGGTAACCATGTCTCCTATACTATTAATAAGGCTAAGAAGGCAAAATTTAGTCTGATTGCTTTTTCTGGGGCGTAACAGCATTTTTGGAGTGGATAGCAAACTTTTTCCATATATAATGGTAATCAGAGCTATTCTGCTCTATGGTATGCCTGTCTGGTTACAATATGCAAGTCCAGATGAAAGGACCTCCAAACCTTCCAAATCGTTAGCCTGGTAATCATTGCCCAACTTGACAGGAGAGTTGCGAGTTATTATTCCATTGCTGGCGATCTCGGTATATCTCCCATTGGAAACCACGTCCAGGAGTTCCTGAAGAAGCAGATTCCAAATATTAAGGATGGCATGCCAACCCCCCTGATTCCTGACATTCTGGACACTCGATCACCGTTAGAAGTTCCCGCGGCATCGCAGGCCTCGTCAAATCTTGGATATCAACTTCGACGACATTCAAAAGGCCATCTTTCCAGATTACTGGAAATCCTAGCTCCTCTATGTCCCTTTTCAATCTACAATCTGGTTTATCTTCCTGATAGGAAAGGAACCCTTTTCATCCTCTGGATGACCTACTAGGTTTCACCTGGCTTCTTTCCTACTTCTTGGGCGAGGATGGCAGTTACTCCGACTACTCGTTTTGTTTTCCCCCTGCACTCTTCAGTTATCGATTGTCGTTTTTTCTTTGGTCTTTGGCCGTTAAGGATGGGATATCTTGTATCCAAAATACGTATCCTGAATTTTCTTTATCCTCCTTTTGGTTTTCGAATTTTGGTTATCATCAGAATCCAGTGTGACAAAAAACTTGATGAGCTTATTTTTATGTATAAATTATATCTGCATGTTTAATACCATGATTGGAATGAATCATTTATAGTAACTCTGTATAACAAGAAATTAAGCCTCCCGAGGAAGGTATAGGAAAGTAGCGGAAGCCTTGAGATTTTCTATTTTTACCCCTTTCCCCAATTTTTTAAATCAAAAAACTGATTTTCTAGAAAGTAGTATTTAGAAAATGTAAAAGAGCTCTATCTTCTTTCGTTTCTCATCATTTCCGATCGAAGGATATACGACATGCCATATGTTGCCATAGTTCTAAAGACCTAGTAACTGCCATCCCCACAATTCCGACCCTCTTGGGACAATTTGGCCCAAACATTTTAGTAATGTTGATCTTACTTAGAGGAATCTGCATACCGAATTTCACTCCTTTATATCCATAAATACGCGTAGACCTTTTGGTCCCCTCTAATTTCCGCCCCCGAAACTCCGACCCCAGTGGGCCAATCAAAACCAAACAAAATAGTGAAGGTGCATATGTCCATAGTAAACTACATTCCGAATTTCAACCTTCTACCTCAAAAAATGCGGAAATTATGAAGGGGACGGACGGACGGACAGACAGACGGACATTGTGAAAATTCTTCCGCTACTTAATAATAAATCTAACGTGCAATCTACTTAGGAGCATCTAGAACCATACACAGGCTTAAAACAACTGATGAGGGGCAGTTCCGCTATTATTAGCGTTTTAATTTATTTATTTGAAATATGTTATTTTACTTAATTAAAAAGAAAAGATGAAAATATTCTTATAAATCTTTTTTGCATGTTAATTAAGATTTGTTTCTTTATAAAGTGTTCTACTTTATTATTACTTTTCTTTAGTAAACAATATCCTCTTTAGTAAACAATATCTACTTTATTATTACTTTTCTTTTCAAGATTCATATCTCTAGAACAGACAATATATTACACTTTGAATTAAAATTATATTCCAAAATAAAAGCTCTTAAAGGCATTTTCTACGTTATTAAACTGAACTTGAAGAAGAAGATGATGCATTTGGAAGAGGTTAAATGTCTGTCTAGGAATTCACTATTAGTGGATATTTGGGTTATTCCAGAGACTAAACGGAGAGGGCAGTTCATTGTTGTGGCTCAAAATCTAAATTCTGCGCCATTAATCTAAAACGTTCTACCTCCCATTTTTTTTCTTTCCTTCTCAAGGAGGCTAAGTCATTTTGACCGCTTTTGAAATTGCGACTAACTAGCGTCTCGTTCCGCGAATCCCATTTTCCAGTCTGTCTATTACGAGGCCGGGCGTTATCAGTTTTCTGGGGAAAACTAGTGGCATGAGAAATGAATTTATTCTGCTAATTACAAACCTAGAATTAGGAACACTGATAAGGGACAATAACGAGAGGAAAGCATATTTTATTGCTCATGTTTAAATGGGTTAAAAACGAACACGCACTCCACACAACCTCCAACGAAATGAAGAGATAACGTGGAAAGTTTTCGACTCATCACCTTCTATAGGAGGCGGACATCAGCTGACGAGGCAGGTTTTGTGTTGGCGTCGAAATCGGTACTCGATCCCTCTCCTTATTGTTATTGTTGCACGCTCCCATATCGATTAGTCATCTGGAAGCACCTTCCCATCGTGCAGTGCTGCACTAAAATGGAGTCTACTGAAGGAATCGGACGACCAAAGGAGATACACCGAGCGTAAGAATCCGAGATAAGAGACGATTTAGGAATTCAGTTCTTAGGCTTTAAGTATTAAGCTTCCCGATTTGCAACACGTAAATGAAAATCTCTAATCAACGTGTCTCTGTGGTTGAAATGATTTTTCCAAACCATAAATTTCGTGCACAGAGATGATAAGCAACATACATCATTATGGTGTTGCTGATATCTGAATCCATTACTAGGAATTTGAATTCTAATATATTCATATTGTATTATTAATCATATTGACTTTAGAATGTGTGAAATCTTTAGTTAAATTGATCGTTTCTGATTATGATATGTTTCCCCTTAGCGAATAGTGGTTCCAATGAAGTTGTTTTCATTCACCTTGCAATTCGATCGGGTGAGGAAGGCAAAGTAAAATCAAAAAATTTAAAAATATTTGATAATAATTTTTATATTTTATTCATGTACAGATTTAGTTCCCCACATAAATTGCTCTGAAAATTATAAAATCAATGAGAAGTTGTAAATTTTAAGGCACAGAAAGTATTGCCTTACTTTCAAATTAACATTACTTAAGACAAAAGCAAATGACATTTTACGTACAACAAAACCTCTAAAGAGAGTTTTAAAGAAGTATAGAATTTTTATGAATCGGTGTTGTAACTATTCTGTAAAGTATTTGCTAAATGGATAAATTTGGAGTAAAAATTTTATATAGATTGTGACGAAGATTCAATAGTAATGGAAAGGTATACTTATCTCCAATCATATCTTAACCCTTAAAGGTAAATTGTGTCTTTAAAGAAGCGTGAATTTCAAATTTTTTCTTGATTGTTTGAGCAGACCTAACGGCCATGTATATTTAAAGATGCATCTAATGTAGTTATTAAACAAGTGAAGCCCTCAGTCGATAGTAAAGTAAAGGAAAAACAATTTTTTTCTTCAACCTCATCGTTCCAAATGATGTTGGTGCTTCCTCAAGTGCCCATGTAAAATTAACTTACTTTTTATATGCTTTTAACTTTTAAAAATTGTATAGCTAAGATTAAATAATAGTTATAAATTAAAAATACAAATTAAATAAAAAATAAGATATAATAAACAAAAATAATTAATCAAAATCAAAATAAAAAGCTGGCGTTTCGGATAGAGACTATCCTTTATCAAAGCAAAAAAGGATAATTCTCTAAAAGCAAATAGAATATTAGAGAATTATCCTGAAGTTACGAAAGTTGTACTAACGGACAGGTTTATATATAGTTTGCATGGGGAATAGTAAGACGGTATTGGCTGAAAAACAAGAAGAGAACCAAACAAGAATGATTTTACCGCCAAAGCGGATAAAGGGAGCACATTTTCTTGTTATAGCATCGTACATGGATATATAGAATTAACCAACATTTTAAAACACTTGAGAGTAAATAAATAAATATGAAAACTAAATTGTAAATTGCTATTTAAATAACCTAACGTATAGAGAGAATTTAAAAGAATAAACTTGAAGAATGAAAGGTAAATGGAGAGTGAAGTTATTCCTCATACACTTAAAAAAATAAAAGTTCTTTAATTTTTAAGAATTCTCACATAATGTTAAACGAAGTGAGCCTCAATTGCTGAAACGTTATGTGTAAGCATCTATTAGATTTTCATATTAAATTACTAAAGTCTTATTGAAGCAAGCGATTAACTACTATTAAATTAATTAGTAATGAGTTTTAGATACCATTAAGCCTAAGAGTACTATACTCTTGATTCAAATAAGCTATGGATAACAAAAGATCTAATAACGCGTAAGGAGTTGGTTGATATATTACACGCCATATCTTAGCATTAAAATTCTATAAATTCTGTATTGTACCATTAGGGCACGTGCTACAACCAATTACCACTATCATTATTTACTCGTTAAAGTTCCAATGGTACCATATGGTATCATAGAGCACCATTAGGGCACGCGCAAGTAAACCAATAACCATTATCATTAATTACACGTGATATTCACTCATGGCAGGTTATTACCAGTTGTTTGATATATTATATGCCATATCTTAGCATTGAAAGTTCCAATGGTACCATATAGTTTCATAGGGCACCAGTAGGGCACGTGCTAGTAAACCAATAACCATTATCATTATTTTCTCGTGATATTCACTTATGGCACCTTGTTACGAGTCGTTTGATATATTACATGCCATATCTTAGCATTGAAAGTTCCAATGGTTTCATTGGGCACCATTAGGGCACGTGCTACTAAACCAATAACAGTTATCATTATTTTCTCATGATATTCACTCATTACATGTTGTTACAAGTCGTTTGATATATTACATACCATGTGTTAGAATTGAAACTTCCAATGGTACCATATCATGCCATAGGGCACCAATAGGGCACGTACTTCTAAACTGTTAACAATTATCATTATTTTCTCGTGATAGTCACTCATGGCACGTTGTTACGAGTCGTTTGATATATTACATGCCATATCTTAGCATTGAAAGTTCCAATGGTACTACTAAGCAATTCAGACATCACTATATACCGTTCTATTCATTCATGAGACATCCTTGCACGTACACGTGCCATTAGACCGATACTTGCTATCACTAGTTACCCTTTTATATTCGTTCATGATATGTTGTGACAATTTGTTTGATATATTACATGCCATATCTTGTTATAGGAAATGTTTAAGAGGGTATCATAATGGTACCATTAAAGAACGTGCTATTAGAGCACGTGCTTATTCCTGCTATCTCACGTTCGTACTTCTGCGTACTCTATCCCATTTTAATGGATTGGTGAAAACAGACTGTGAAAAATTTAATTCGTTTTCAAGTTATCGTAATAAATGCTAAGCTCCCTAGGAATAAAAAAATTCTCTTGATTTAGGGACCGAACTGCCCTTTTAATAATCGTAAAACACGTGCATCCTGTACGCACACCATCTCATTAACGTTTAGAGCACGCGCAGAACCGAACCCATGTTCTCAACACGCGTTTTACCAAATGCGAGGATAATTCGTTTCTTCCAGCAATTCAAGACATGATTGAATGAATTGTGAGATTGCAATACATGCAATTCAATACATGCAATGCAATGAATTGTGGGATTGTCTACAGACGGACGGACGGACGGACGGACAGCTGGACAAACCGATCACATAAGCACATTTCTATATATAGAAAATGTGCTAAAAACATACAACCCTCAATCAATAGTATTAAAAATATCCTAAGGAAACATCAACATATAATTGACAACTCTCCTCTTCTCCATTCCATTCTACCTGAACCACCTAAAGTTTCTTTTAAACGGACATCTAATTTTAAAGATATTCTGGTCCATGCTGCTATTACTAAACCACGCACTTCCACTAAGGGATGTTCTCCTTGCAATGAAAAGCGTTGTGGCGTTTGCCATTTCCAGCAGTGCTTCCTTCTTTACTTTCAAAATCAACCAGAACCTGACCTGCACTTCTCACAATCTAATTTACCTGTTACATTGCAAAGTATGCCAGAAACAGTATCTCGGTGAGACAGGCAATACCATACGTGCCAGATTTGCTGGACATAAATTCGACATCCTTAGCAATGCTGACACCCCTGTCGCTAAACACTTTAATTCCCCTGGCCACTCTTTACAAGCCATCAGCCTTTATATTCTTCGTAGTAACTTCCATAACAAAAAAGAGAGAAAACAATTCGAGTCTTTTCTTATTTGGAAATTCAATTCCCTCACCCCTAATGGCATTAACCTTAGCAAAGGCACCATTCCCTCATTACCTTTCCCATATCCCTCTCCAACTTCAGCTATTCCTTAATTTGTCGCAAGCTCTATGGGCCCTTTTCTTTTTTCTTTATCTTATCTTTAATTTCTTCTTTTCAATGTTCTTTCATATTTTTCTACCTTTGACCCGATGCTCGTACGTATGGGACTATTTTACAGGGTGACGAGCGACCGGGAATTGTCAGGGAATATTTTTTTTTTTTTTAACCGGTAACAGTCAGGGAATATCATAAAATCGAAAATTTTGAACAATGTCAATAATATTTTTTGATGACAGCCTTTTTTGTCTGCTGATAATCAGGAAAAATCAACGATAATTCAGGGAATTTTACGAAATCTTTTTGCTAGGCACCATGGCTTTCCTAAACTTTTTTATAATTTCTATTTCATATGTGTCATCCTATTGCATTTTTCTCGCCGCCCCCTTACTATTTCCTATTTGTCCTCCGTCCTGTCCTATCCCAACAGTTCTTCTAATTAATCTCATTGGTTCTCTTCTTGTTGAGATTTATTATATTCCAGGGTTCTTGTGTCTCGTCCTTCTCTTAATTTATATCCGTTTATAGCTAAGATTAATAATAGTAGAGATAATATAATTATTTAAAAGCATTAATCGAGCTTTCCCGCATTTCCATTAAGTTCAGAAGGAGCAATATATCTTCTAAGATATAGTACGAAAAAGACTTACTATTCTGCATAAAATTAAATTAACTCCCTATTTGGGATTGCTATACTTAAATAAACAAGATTTGATTCAAAAACTATTTTTTTGTTGCCGAAATAATGAGAAATGCTCCCCTAAGGGCTACTAGTGTAAGAAAAAACACTAAATTGCTCATTGCTTTAATTTGAACGTGAAAAACAAACAGGGCAAATGTTAGTATATTATAGAGTAATTAAGGTTAAATTAAAATTTTAAAAAATGAAATAAGATAGACAACGACTGAATACCATAAATCTCAATTCTCATACAAACAATATATCGGGTGGGCAAGAAATAACGTGAGGTATTCAGAGCTCGCTAGCGGGAATTCTATTAGGCCAAATGCAGTACATTTTGGTGTATATACTTAGCGGAACATGCAGTTTCGATTTCTGCAAAAAAAAAAAAATTATACCAAAAGTCGCCATAGGGGGCGCTTATTTCAAGAAAACAATGAATACCTAATTGTCAAATGAACAAATACCGTACAAACCAACTTTAGTAACAACAATAAACAATGTTTTATTTTTAATTACAAATGTGTTTCAATATGACCACCAGTGTGTTGCCCCAATAGCTGCATGCGGTACACGACATTTTCTACGGCAGCTCGCAGCATATCTGCATTAATTAGTCTGATATGTAACGTTATTTGATCCTTTAAGGTTGAGAGGTCAGGAACATGTGCTTGATACACAAGGCTTTTCAAATATCCCCATAACCAAAAATCACAAGGGTTGAGATCAGGCGACCTGGTTGGCCATACCATGGGAAATGCACGACTAATTATTCTGTTGTCTGAAACACGTTCTCGCAAGATCTGCTGCACCTGACGTCCGATGTGCGGTGGCGCACCATCCTGCATAAAAATGGTAGAATTCAGACAACCCTTTTCCTGCAATCGTGGTATCACAAAATTCTCAAGCATATCGGCATACCTGGCAGAATTGACGGAACAAGTTACCGGTCCACGGGGACGGATTTCTTCAAAAAAGTACGGGCCGATGATGAAAGAAGCAGTAAAGCCGCACCATACTGTTAGTTTCGGTGAATGCATAGGAGTTGGCAGACACACTTGTGGATTTGATGCAGCCCAAATACGGCAGTTGTGGGTATTGATATCACCATTCAAATAAAAATGTGCCTCATCACTCCATAAAATTTGCCATGGCCATGCATCATCCACTTCCATACGTGCTAAAAATATCAACGAAAAGTCAGTTCGGGTACGTTCATCTCCAGGAAGCAATTGTTGAACAGGTGTGAGTTTATAGGGATAAAATGTCAATATCTTATGCAATATTTTCCTCACCGTCGAATATGGGATATCTGTTTGGCGTGCTATTGCGTGTGCACTGCTGGTACCCTGCACAGTAGTCATCTCCTGTTCCACAAAAGCAGTTGCAACTTCTTCAACGTATTGCTGGCTGATTCGTTTGCGTCCCCGGCCTGGTTGCACTCCTAGAGATATACCGGCACTCCTGCGTTCCGGTAGATTCAAATCGTTCAATCATTTTCCGTAAGTTAGTTATGCTCATCGGTCCTCTTCGTAACGTTTTCAATCGCCGGAATTCACGAAGGGCAGCACTTGCATTGTCGCTCTTCTGATAAAACAACTTGACTAATAATGCCCGGTCAGGCAGAGTAAGCGTCATCGTCAGGCCATTCGTTCGTGAATGACGGGAAATCCTCAGCCTTGCATTTTATTGTCATGATTGCTCAACACGGAACGCGCTTATGCAAATGTATTCATTGTTTTCTTGAAATAAGCGCCCCCTATGGCGACTTTTGGTACTATTTTTTTTTTTTTTTGCAGAAATCGAAACTGCATGTTCCACTAAGTATATACATCAAAATGTACTGCATTTGGCCTAATAGAATTCCCGCTAGCGAGCTCTGAACACCTCACGTTATTTCTTGCCCACCCGGTATATCTAAAATGTCTTTGTTCCTAATGTGAAAGAAAAGGAAAAACGTTCTATCATTTTCTAAGTCTTATCATTGTTTTTGATGGCATTCTCTTTAATAATGGAAGAAATAGAAGTCTTATCTTTCCTATACTTCTACCTAACTAGAAAACATGTCGACATTGTTTCAGTTATCAGTACTCTGTCATTCGTCTTCTTGACACCACATATTCAATTCTGTTAAGTTAGATATGTTTTTTTCCGATGTCTTAAATTCATATAAGATAAATACAAAAAAATGTAAATATATCTCAGTCCAATTTACTATCAATAAGGAAACAGTTTAATTTTATCATTCGTAAAGGAAATTCTAAAAAAATCAAAAAAGATTTACAAATTTCAGATCAAATTTCTTCCAGTGTGTTATAGCATTTCCTCCTGTATGAAGTGCAATATCCCGGAATGCTTTTTATGGTTATTTATGAACTAAAAAAATTGGATAATATCTCCAGGGGACTATATTCGGACTGTAAAGAGTATAGAGGACTAGTTTAAAATCTTTCTTCTCCAGCTTCTTTATCCTTATCCTCGCTACCCTCCATCTCTAAGATTGAATCGCGCCTATTAAGCATTCTGCGCTGTTTCTCTCTCAAGCAATCATCGATTTCCTCCGTGTTGCTTCTGAAGACGATAATCCTTGGTTGATTACTACCAGTCGTATAATGTAATTTCTGTTTCTCCGTTTTTAAATTGACGTACGTTTTCGGTGATTGTTAGCGTCAATAGCGCAGATATTGTAATATGTACAAAGAAATAGTCCTTTAACATATTTTCAGCAAAATTTATTTAGGAGTTTCAACTTCTAAAAATCACTTCTACAAAATCTTTAGTGGAGTTAGCATCAGGAAAATCTGTACATCAATTTGGATATGATTTGAGCATCATCTAAACCCTAAAATTGGAGTAACTGTGGACTAAAAAGTGACATTTCTTCTCATCATTGTTTTTGTTATTTGTTTTTATTTTTTTGTTTAATTATTCACATCATTAAATTATGGAAGTTATTATTAATCTCATATCCATTCAAGTATAACTTATAAAATACTTGCAAAGTGAAATTGAATGATAATTGTTGATATTTTCTTCCTCAAAACATTTTTTTTCCAGTTATTGTGAATTAATGAAGTAATGCCTTAACCATTTTCTGAGTGAATAAAAGATAGAGCCAAAGATTCTCAGCTGCGTATGTCGTTTACTTCTTCGTCGTTTTATAAAGACTTTCAAATCATTAATCAAATAATAATATTCGCTTTCAGAGGAGCTTATATTCTTAAAATTGCATTACTTACGAAGGAGCAGATGCGTAAATAAGCCTTATGGAGCCCTAATGTTTACTGAATTTTCAAATTAATATACATTATTTCATTATATTTTAATCCGATTTGAAAACGACGAGAAATATAAAAGGGATGTTCAAAAGGCAAAGCCGCACATTCTCTTCCCTTGGAAACTATTTATTCAAAATTTATGATAATAATTCACAAAATAAATGAATGTTTCCTTTCCACCTATTATTTCCCCGCATAATCTTCATCAATTGCTACGGCCTTACATACGATCTCTACCTTCTCTTGCTTTCTCTAATTTTCTGAGTCATAAGACATATGAGGCGTCTGCCTAGGGCAGGGTGATCATCCATCCCGGATTTTCCAGGACAGTCTCGGATTCTAGCACTATGCTCCGCTTGGGAGTTTCCAATCCGATAATAAATAGCTTTGGGTTTCCAATTCGTCTTGTTACGAAATTAAGTTTTGTTTTATTAAAAATATATTGATTCTAACCAAAATATATTTCTATGAAACCATGATAGGGCGCGTCACACAATTCTTATTTCGCTCCAGCTCTCTCCTTCCAGTTTCCTTCGGTGCTAAATGTTGGTAAGCATATATTCTGCTAATTATTTTGTAAACATTGGAATCATATGATCGATAGGGACTGCTAGAAGAATAAAGGGACCGATGTACTCTCGGATATTGTATAGAGATCTCAGGGGATCTATTAATATCTAAGGGAGACCCGTGTAATTTGAACCGTCGTGTAAATCGAACCAGCTTTATTTTGCACAATTGCACGTTAAATGGCGCCACTCTCCTGATTGAAAAATTACCATAGCCCTTACCTAGAAGCGTATGAAAATCACGGGTTTTATTGCTTGAGTATTGGTGAAAATATATCAAATTTTCTCTTTTGGTACTGTCTCATTTTATTTTGAGGTAAGATAGTAATCATGTATGTAATTATAAGTGCCACTGCCGGTGGGTTAAAGAAAAGGGGTCTATGTACTTGTTAATAGGCATGGTTTTAGTTGGAAAGGTTTTGAAGTTTGGTCGCCATTTTTGATTTTAGAATTGTTGGCGTGTGATTTTAGAATTTGGACCTTATGTACTTTGTGTAAATTAGACCAGGTTCGATTTGCACGCCGAAAATTATGAGGTTTTTTGACATATCCAACTTTTTAACTTTACATTTTTGATTTTATATAAGCTTAACTCACATTATTTAATTAAGATATAAGCTCATCCCATCTAATACGTTCCATAGGGTTACTGATCATTTGTATTTTTCACAGTGCAGTAATAAAAATATAAGTTAAAACAAAGTTTCTGCTGTTACTCGGCCTATTGTTGTAATTGGAACACCTGATTCAATTTGCACTAATCGTTGTGTAATTCGGACCGAATGCAAAAAATTTTAAATTTCATATGAAATCCATATAATTATAAACGAAGTGAGTGGTGGCTTTGCAGTATAAAAGATGGACAAAAGGATTATCGACTAGTTTCGCCATTTATTCCCGGCTTCTTCAAGGATACACAACAAGAGGCTCGCAAGCCTTTATATACAGAAATTGAGCATGGAGGTACAAATGAACCAATGAACCAGTAAGCATGGAGGGTACAAATGTACCAATGAGCATGGAGGTACAAATGAACCAATGAACCAATGAGCATGGAGGGTACAAATGAACCAATGAGCATGGAGGTACAGGGCAAGACAACAAAGTAACTAATAAGAAAATTAACCAATAGGGCAAATAAACTAAGGAGAAAAGAAAAACAAAAATGTGTAAGGCTCGCAAATGCGGACCGAAAAGAGGTCGTATCTGGTAGTAAAAATGACAAGTGGATTTACTAACAGGACCGTATAAATAAAAAACTGAATGGAAAAAAAAATTATATAAAGCAAAGTACGAAATAAAAATAAAAATTTTTTATATAAAGCAAAGTACAAAATGAATAGATTACAAAAGGTCTGAGAGAGGATTGAGTATGGCGAACACATCGAATTCAGTTGGACGATTGAGTAATTGGTCAGGGTTGGACTTCTTGGCCTTGTAAATCTCGATAGATTCCAGGGTGGCTGTTTTGGACGGTTTATTGCAAACGTGCATAATGGACATTACCCTCGCTTTGTGGTCTAAGGGGGTGTCCGGTGCTTGTCAGGTGGATGGCATAATGTGAACAGTTGTCTTGATTATTGTATGATCTTTCATGGTCCTTAAAACGTATAGTGAAGCAGCGAGTTGAGAGGCCTATGTAATATTTGTCACAGTAGGCACAACTTAGGCGGTATACCCCTGGTTGATCAAACTTATTGTTATTAACGGTGGATTCAGATGACGGAGGGAATGGGGAGGGGAACGTGGGGATACTCGCAGACCGAGGGAAGATAGATACATAGATAGCTGGGCAAAATAGGGGCTCAAGTATAAAAAGGAGACCCATTTCTTGGAAGGAGGTAGGGGATAAGGCGGGTTGAGTTCGAGGAGGGCACGTTTACGGCGCTGGAGTATACGGGAAACAGTAGACTGAGAATACCCGTTCATACGAGCAAGAGAGCGGATGATGCGGAATTCAACTAGGCGGGCGGGGGGGGTTAAGGGGGAGCTTCAAGGCCCGGTCAATAAGGAAACGTAAGGAAGCATGCTTGTGTATAGTTGGGTGTGAGGAAGAGTGGTGGATAAGGTTGGAGGAGGTAGTTGGTTTGCGGAATATGGAGAAGGTTAAGCGGTTAGTGTGGACATTGTTAGTAATAAGAACATCTAGGTTTGGCAGGGATCTGTTATTTTCGGTTTTGAAGGGAATTGGATATGGGGGGGGGGGGAACCAAATAAAAAATTCAGCAATGGCAGGCGGGGCGGTTAACCGGCAATCATACAGTATAAGGATGTCATCAACATATCGGTAGTAGGCGATGATGCTAGTATTATTAAGGAGGGGGGTAACAAAACTTAGTTCTAAGTGTTGTAAGTAAACTTCGGACAAGAAGCTGCTAAGTGGGAAGCCCATTCCTAGCCCGGAGGGCTGGGAATAGAAGGAATTGTTATAGGAGAAGTAGTTCTGTGAGGATATGATGGATAGGATGGACGAAAGATCGATAGCGTCGGGTTTAGGGAGTGGAGAGAGATACAGGAGTTTTTCGAGGATTTTAAGGGTGTCAGACACGGGGATATTAGTGTAGAGGTTAGTAATCTCAAGGGACATAAGGGAGGTGTGCTCATTGGTGTTGATGTTAGAGAGGGAATTAGTTAAAGTGAGAGAGTTAGGGACATTATACGTGTTAGGAAGAATTTTGAGGTTAAAAAGGAAGGTGGAGAGGGATTTTGCAACTAGGTGTGCGGGGGCAGGAGAGTAATTAACGACTGGACGAATGGGCATGTTAGGCTTGTGGAGTTTGATGAGGGCATTAAGATTTGGGGCACGGGGGCTGGGAGGGATAAGGTGACGTAGGTGTTTGAAGCGGGGGGGACTTATTAATAACAGAAATGATAGATTTGTGAAATTTGGTGGTAGGGTCGGAAGGGAGGGTGACAAAATTATTGGCTGATATAAAGTCGATGACTTTATCATTGTACATGGATCGGTAAATGATGACAGTTGCATTACCTTTGTCGGCGTCTGACTCAGATAGTTTTCTTTTCAAGGTGGCGGAGGCTGCGGCGTCTTCGACTTGTTCGCGGTCAGTTGGAACGGTTGTAGACTTGTTGAAGGCTTTTTGTATTAGGTGGCCAGCGATGACTCGTGCTGGGAGGCGCTCGTTGCGGGGTAGCATGGAGATGGCGACATCCGTGTCGGAGATGACTGTGTGAAGGTCTGGCCGGGTGGGTTTTCTAGGGACAACGTGTTTTAAGCCTTTGCTGACAAGGCTTTGCACGTTGTCAAAAATCTGGATAGTCGTGAGATTGACCACGTTACGGTGAAAATCAAAGTCACATTCTGGAGGAGGGCGAGATGGTGTAGAGATACGCCGGAGGTCGTCAAGTTTTTTGCACAAGGTAGCGAATTTGTGTTCTTTGAAAGCCTGCAATCTGACGTCGTCTTCGTCAACAAGGGACATCAGAATCTCAGGTGGCACAAATGAGGAGACTTGTAGGTGAAGGCGGAACACTTCCTGGGTGAGGCGGTGTTTCTTATGATATAAAGTAGAGGTTGCACGGCTTACCCAGGTTCTGATGGCTGCAGCCCGTGCTGCCTTGGCGGCGGTGGACTTGTTGCGGATGATGACTTGGGCGTACTTGGGTTCCAGATGCTCTCGGATGCATATGCGGTTAAACAAATATTCTGGATCGTGGCAGCGAGCTTTCTCTTGATGTGGAACATCTTAGTGATGGTTGATGAAATATCAGAAAGGATCTTAATACTGTACTTACTCACTTCGTTAGTAGTAAGTACAGTATTAAGATCCTTTCTGATATACCATATAATTATAGTATTCCATAAAATAGTGCACCAAAAGATAGCCCGAAATGTCCATTATATACCTACCTACGTTTGAAAATTGGAGCTACGTCATTTTGAATAGAAGTTACAGCCCTTTTCCTTAGGGGGTCCAAATTACACGGGCCTCTCTTAGTCATTAGGTATACGAAAATAAGTCATTTCCTTACCAATAAGGGTCACTGTACGTTGAAAGCCTTATTTATTATAAAGGCTCATTTAATGAGAACCCAAGTGAGGTTTAGTATCATGTAGCCGATAAGTGTAATCAAATTTACTGCCCATGACAAGATGAGTCATGTTTGTATCATACATGTTTACAATAGATATTTACAATGAGAAATTGGTATAATTTACAAGGTATAATTTTCAAGTTAACTTTAGAGGATTACGAACGACCCCATAATAAAAAGAAAAAAATGAAAACAATCGGTCTGGGTGGGCTGGTTTGGTTTTCTGGGTTTTTTTTTGTTTTTTGAATATTTTGAGTATTCTTATTGAAACCGTCAGTTTGAAATATTTTTAAGCCAGTCTTTTGATGTAAAATAGACGAATTGCATACATAAAAGTTTTCGGAAATCCAGGTTAAAGTAGTAAGTTCTGAGTTGTCGTGAAGTTTCAAAAATCTGTGATGATGAATCTACAGATTATAAATAAAGTCAGCAACACTGGTAGGTATTTTAAAAAGTTCTCCATTTAATAGACTGTCAAAAAAAAATATAATCCATTAATAGGTTAAGCAACTCAGAACTCGGAACTTCCTACTTTAACCAGGATTTCTGAAAACTTTTATGCATGCAATTCGTCCATTTTCTGAAATTTAGTAGTACGTTGATCAAAGAATACAATTGCACTAACCAAATTCCTGAAATCGACATACTTAACAAAAACACACATTTTAACGGAATAAGAAGGTAGGGGTTTGTCACGTTATAGAGGTGGTGAAGCTGTGAAAAGATCAGTCGAACATGGTAAGAACGTGGCTCACCTGTCTCCCCCAAAGTTTTTCGGGAGACGGGAGAAGACCAAGAGCACAGTACCCACTAGGAGAGAAATGGAATGGTCGTGTCCGGAGCGGGAGCGAGGAACGAGAAGAAGGGTGAAGGCAAAGTTTAGCTGGAATAGGAGATGGTTCGAGCGAAGCAAAGAATGAAGGCGATACGCTTTGGCGTTCTTCAGATGGGAGCTGTAGAGCTCGTGACGATGGGAGTGGTATAAGAAAAAGAGGCGACAGGAATTATGATGAGGATAAATTATGATGTATCGAGAGGAGAACTGCGTAAACGCCTGAGTGAGGAAAAGCGGCAGCGAAAGGAACGGGAGTGTGTAAATGCACGGTGGCGAAGAAAGAACGTGAATGAGAAAAATAATATTAAGACTGAAACTAATTCACGGAGTTTTTTGTAGGTTGTGTTGTGGCATAACTGCCATTCACGGAATACCCTTGACAGTGTTGCACGGAAAAAACCCGAGGAGGTTCGCGGTTTGCGAAAAGCTCAACTGGGCCCGTCGAGCTCTAACGATCATGCCTCGTTCAAAATCCGTCAGATCCTTGGATTTACCCATAGGGCGTTTTCACACGCACCGGCAAAACCGGAGCCGGCGCCGACAAAACCGGAGCCGGCGCCGACTCCGGCACCGTTGCCGGCCAATGGGTCTTTTCACACACACCGGCAAAACCGGAGCAAGTGATGGCATCGTTGCCGGTCAATGACTTTCATACATCTTGGCTTTCTCTCGGTGCCGTTTATTAGTGCCTTAAGTTTTTAGCTTTGGTGAAAGATAGATGTGTGCTGCGTTCAACAAACATTACTTTCTTGGCTATTGTTTTAGAAGGAAGTGAACAGTGATCTGAAATTTATGACACTCCAAACCTACGAAATTTATCCTGAGGTGCTTGCAATCGGCCAACAAGGACAGCAACTGATTTGAGAGGAAGTTTACCAAGTACAGAGGGAGTGTTGCCGTTGCAAATGAAGAAAATATGTCGACTATTATATTTCTGCATTATTAATATATATAAATGTATAATTTGAATTTAATGTTGTTCTTTTTTGTCTTTTTCTGGAAAAACTTCTAAAAATGCTTATATTTTTTCTATGCTTTTTGCTGTTCAATTTTTTAGATCCAATCCACCATGCTCGTCGACTGGAGAGTCGGTCAGTGACTTAGAAGGGACGACTCGAATAGATGCATCTACTACCCCAATTAGCAATCCCGGGACAGGACGGATTTTTCAGTAAATCATCACACTCTTCTATTCCGGAGGGACTTCAACTCCCCATACCTGATTGAAGTGGGATTTCATAAGCGCGCTTTGCAAGCGAGATCTCATGTGGGGTACTGTAGTTAATTATTTGATTGATTTATTTCGTATTGTATGTTGTGTTCCTAGCATAAGGTTTGATGGCGATACTTGATTAATGTTCTTGTTTTTGCCCGTATTCAAAAATAGACCGAGGCCCTCCGTCGACATACCTGGAAAGGTTGCCGCCATCCTACGTAGCGGTAGCGAAACAAGGACCAAATAACTATTGCAACGATTCTTCCGTGGACGAGGAAGTTCCATTGGATTAGGAATTGAACATTTGTACTTTTCTAATAAGAATTAGCTCTGTTTATTGAGTTTTATTGATCAAGAAAATTTGTCAGACTTCATCATTTTGCAAAATTAAAAATTTTGAAATGATTAAACCGTCTCCTCCCTGCTTTCTCTGTTCACGGCTTTCGACTTCTGGGTATTGAAGCATCATATTTAAGTTTTTTGCATTAAGCCAGTAAATGCACTTGACACTTACTCTTAAAATTATAAATTTATAAACAGTGAACGTATTTCCAAAAATTTTCTCTTGTAGAATTTCTCGAAACTTCACTAAGATACACATCCACAATCTCTCTTTTATCTCATTTACATAGGAGCCGCTTTATAGTTTAACTTCAGCAAACGCCCACGGAACAATCTGCTGTCTCTCTTCTTTTGTTCTAGACCCAAATGAAAATTGCACATACCGAAGTACAAATTAAATTTTAAGGGGATAGAACAAAACCAACACCGACAGAAAATGCTAGAAGAGTGTGTGGACTTGTCAAATTTTTACTCTAAAAAGTAGAAGAATTTGAAAAGCTTTTAGATACTCTACAATATTTCAATAAAAATCTTGTCCGATGAAAGAATGCTTTTGACAATCTTCTTTATTACATTTCATAAAGTAGACGCACATATTTAATAATAGCGACTTGACTCGCTCTATAATATTAATATTCAGCTAAGACAAAATTTCCTTTAATATTTAATGATTATAAAAACTATTAACATAAAGCAATAAGCATTGTATTCATAAATTATTTATTTAATGTATGCCTTATAATGGTTCATCCAATTTAACATAACGATTGAAAAATAGGGATTGGGATAAAAGAAAAATTTGAAACACAATGGAACAAAGTTTTAAAAAGAATAGAAGAGTTTGAAAACAATTTGACAAATGACAGATTTGTTTATTTTCTTACAGAGATTTAAAAGTTTATTTCTCCTCCGCCCCGTCCCCCCAACAGTTTGTTTGGAATGAATTGCATTTTCAATTGAAGTAAACAACTGTTGACGGCATTTTTATGGTTATCGATTAAATTAATGGATGAACGTAGGAATTCAATTGATTATGATCTGAACTGATCAATAATTCACACTGACAAATTGTTATCAGTTACTATAGACTATATGGACTTTAATATAGTAATTGCGAATGATATAAAGAGCTTTTCCTACTTCCAGATTTCTATTGAAACCATTCTTCATTTATTAAAGAGGCTTTCATTATTCTATATTATTAAAGTGATTGAACTAAGTCTGGAAACTTTCTAGAATAAGACATCAAATGATAAATTTTGAAATTGTGAGACTCGTTTAACACAATGTAGCTGAATGTATACAGAATTATATAAAATCTATAAGGGATGAATAAATATAACCGCGCTCGTTGAGTCCAAAATTGAGTAATAAAGACAAAACTAAACTTCATTTATTGAAGCAAACTTCAATAAAAACTTCAGTTAGAGCTTCTTCATCGGATATTTTATCGCAGGGCTTCTTGAAGAAGAAAACATGAAAGTTCCACGAGGAGAAAATTAGTTTAAAGCTCATCCCTCCAAATTTCTTCAAGTCATCTTTGCATCTAAAGACAGTTTACGAATGGGTTATTCGTGCAGAAAATCAATTTATTGCAGTGCATCTAAGGCATTTTGTTTTTTACCAGTGTAAGCAGTTTCATTGGCAGATGAATCTTCTGTGAACAAAAATTTCAAGACAACTCGAAGTTCATCGGTCCTTGCACGATACTTATACTTATATACGTATATCTCGCAGTTATCGTAAACGCTTTTTCAAGCTGCAGACTGATCTGCCTCAAAATCCTACCGTTCATAAAAAATGTGATTTCATTATACAGGGTGTTTCAAAAAAATGTTTACACACTTTGAACTATCATAGAAAAATTATTTCCCGTTCTATCAGATCCAGGGGAAAGTTTTTTTCGTTTTTTAAAATATTACAATTGGCGCTCAGATTAATGCATAAATGAATTTTTTATTCATCGAAATAATCTCCATCATTATCAACAACCTTCTCCCAACGAGATACTAAATCATAAATTCCTTTATTTATAAAAGTCACGAGTTTGAAAAACAACCCAAATCGTGTTTTAGCTCTTCTTCTGTCATGAAGCACTTGTTTCTCAAATGGTTATCGAGAGATCGGAAAAGGTGATAAACTGTTGGAGAGATATCCGGAGAGTACGGTAGATGAGGTAACACTTCCCTGGCAAGTTTGTTTATTGTCTGACGGGCCAGCTTTCCCGTATGCGGACGTGCGTTGTCATGAAGAAAAACAACACCCTTACGGTTCCCAAAAGCTGGCTGCTTTTGCTTGCTTTTTTCATGTGTACGTTGAAGCTGACCGAAATACACGTCTGCAGTGATAGTTTGTCCTGGATTTTGGAGCTCATAATGGACTACACCAGCTGTTGTCCACCAAACACTCAAGAGAATCTTCAAGACACTCATCACCAGTTCTAAATTTTTTGAACCAATTCTGTGCCGTATTGGTTCAGCGCAGTACCGATTCTGAACAGAATCATCAGCGAATACTGTATAAATGTTACGAGGAGCCTCCGCTGCTTTATGGCCAAAGTTTAAATACATACAACAGGCAGGCCCGAATTATTGGTGATGCAGGTGCCATTTCAGACGTTTTTTCAAAATAAAATTGAATGTTTTCACTAAGACCAGTAAGTGCAAAAGAATGACCAATCATTTCTCTTTAATGTATAAAAAATTTGCATTATTCAATCATCCTACGAGAGGATTGTAACCATTCAAAAAGTAAGGGCGAAGAAACGAAAAAACTTTCCCCTGGACCTGATAGAAGGTTAAATTTCTCGAAATTGAAAGCCTAAAGTCCAATTTGAAAAATAAACAAAATGTAAGTAACATAAATGTACTTTCTAATGAAAATGTTAATAATATGTTCAAAATGGTGGTCTTCAGCATCAACACATTTCTGAGTACGAGTCACCACTGATTCCTTACATCGTACCAAAGTCCAATAAGATTTCTCTACAAACCACTTGAACCTCATCCCAATGTTTGTCCAAGTTAGGTGGTTTACGTCTTACACCTCATCCTTCACTGTGCCCCATAAGAAGAAATCTGGAGGGTGCACTGGAAACTCGACTGGCCCCCTGCGTCCTATCCATTGGCCTGGCAAATTTTGATCCAGGTATGCTCGTACGTCCCTATGATAGTGCGGCGGGCGCCATCTTGTTGGAAATAAAAATTGTTATTACCGTATAATGCACGAATGGCAGTGAACATGGAATCAGCAAGCATTGTTAGGTAATTTTCCCCAGTTACAATACCTTGAAATCGGAAAGGTCCAATGAACCCCCTTGAAGACAAACCACGCCACACATTTACACCAGGTAAATTGCAGCCTTTTCACTTGTTATGTGAGGATTATCTTCAGCCCAGGAAATATAATTGTGCCTACTGACAGTTCCATAAGATTAAATTGGGGTTTATCCGACTAAATTATGCTACCCCTAGATCCCGGTTCACGTCTCACCATGTCCTGAACCCATTCACAAAATTCCAACCTTCGATCAGGATCGTCGTCACTTAGTTGTTGTGTCAGCCTTGGAATGTACACACGAAACTTGGCTTTCTTCAGAATGCGTAGCACACTGCTAACACATTACTCTCGCGTGCTCCTTGCCTTAAAGAAATTTTGAGGTGAACGCTGAAACAGTTCCAAGGCCGCAGTTGAGGATTTATCACTTGTAGCTGTACGAGGTCGCCCTGATACACATCACAACTGTTCCATAAACTTCGAATTTGTTTCGTAGACGTGTAATTGATTACCTTGAAGGTGGTTCTGTATCATACTCCCTTCTCCACTGTCTTTGAACCGCATTAACATTCTCAAACTTCCAGTACCACTTAATTACCTGCTTCCTTGCTTCAAAGCTCAAACGTACGTCCGCCATGTTGAAGTTACTTCTTTGCCACTAACTGGGTTGAGTAGCTATAGCGAGGATTCTGCTGCACATGTTGAAGAAATATAACATTACTTTCTCCCAGAAATTTAACCTTGAAGAACGGGAAATAAATTTTCTATAATAGTTCAAAGTGTGTATATATTTTTTTGAAACACCCTGCATTTTTAGATGCGCTGAACACGAAGTTGAAGCTCAAAAATTTCTCCACATTTTTCCGGCAAAACTCATTTTATTCCAGCAAATAAAAAAGTTTATTTTTTCTGAAAATTCTAAACACATACCTAAAAAAACAATTCTCTTAATTGAGTGACGCAAAAAACAGTACTTTTAATTAGGAGAATTTTTCTTGGCCCTCAAATCCATTCCCTCCTCTCAGGCTACACTTTAGCTGAGAAACTGGAAAGAAAGAGAGAAGAGCGCAGAAAGAGTTTACGGAATCTGAAAAATACGTATTCTTAGGCAACAAATGATCGCGTAACAACCGCGGTAATGTGAAAGAGTTGTTGAGCACGTAACAACCATTGGGAAGGAGTATGCCCCTTAAAATCCATTCCCGGTATTTCCATGTTTACAAAATTTGCATTTAATTTTAGTTTCATTTTCATGGTAGTTTTGTCGCCCTTTCTGTATGCACTGGCCACGTAAAGAAACAATAGTAAAATTCTTTCAACTTTAGATACAAAATCGTCACGATCTGATATGAAATCAAGAACTGATTGCTATTATGCAGTTATAATTAAATTCAATTTAATTCAGTACAAGAAGAAAAACATTTTAATGCGATTCTGCATCTGAAAATTTTTTTCTTTGAAAAATTTATAAAAAAAAACAGATTTTAATAGAGAAAAATTTTAATATTTAAATTGAGTCTTTTCTTTCTTTAATTAAAATTTTAGAAAAGTTTAAATTGTACATTGATGAACATTTCTTGCATTTAGTTTTATTTCTTTCAATACTTAGGACTATTATCATCTATTATCTTATTCTTTTAAATAATCATCTATTCTTATAATTCCCGTATTTTTGAGTGCTTCTTTAAGATCTAATAAGCTTCTGATATTAAAAGCCTATCACTTCATCTGATAGAAATCATCAAACTTGGTCTTCTATTACTAGAGGCCCGTCAATTGAGTTAGCAGGAGCCATTTCAAAAACTCGTGCTAAAAAGGCCACTTTATTAATGGCCGTCTCTGGAATATTCTGTCCATTGCTCGGTTGCGGTGACCCCGGTCGTAAACCGTTGCCCATAAAATTCAAGTGCACATCCTCAATCTGAGAGAAGACAGCCAGAAAATACAAACGCCCTAATCACAAGAATGTAATGATACCCTAACCGGATCGTTAACATATTCTATGAATTAGGGCTGAATGAGAGCTCTCTTATCCTTACACGAGCCAAAAATGTGATGAAGTGCTAAACCGCAATTGGTTGTCTGCTCACGGTGTTAGCCGAGGTCACTGTCTTCAAGAGTGTGGCCCTTCTGATATGATATTGATAGACCGCGACTGAAACGGACAGCTTTGCCAGATAACTTCTCTAATAATCTCTCTCTCCTAATTTTTCTCTTTAAAAAGTGCCCCTTGAAGCCGCCACTAGCACGTCTGTAACAAAGCACCTTAAATTTCCAAGAGATGTTATTTTCTCTTTGTCAATTCGAGTGCAGTCAGAAGAGTTGTACTTGCTGACAGAGTCATTTAAAGTATGTGAAAACAACATAATCAATTGAAATTATGCCTTTACTGTTCATTTTTTCCATCGTTTCCTTAGAGTGTTTACATCTTTTTAATTTTCATCTTCTGGAAGTTTGATGCATGATAAATTTTTGCATCTTCATAATATGTACATGCTATAAATCGATAAGAACATGTTAAACAGCAAATTAAACAGATGAGAAACGTCACAAATTACAGAACTATAATTAAGTCTTCAAAATTATATTGTTGTTCTGAGTCATGGCTTAAATGATAAGGAGTCCAGTAATTCCTTAAAGACATAGGTTTAATCCAAGTTGAAGTAACCACTGTCAGTGCAATCTGCATATTTACGTAGTAGACGGAACAAAAAATGTTTTGTTTATGCTCATTCAAATCATAGAGATTAACGAAAAGTAGAATAGTTTCAAAAATTGCCCGCCAAAAGGAGACTTAGATTCTTACCTTCTTGGTATTTTCGACTATCACTTTACATTTGTAACGTGCCTTGGTCATTATTTGACATAGGTTCGCAAAATCCTGATTCATTTATAGGGCTTAAACAAATCATAAAACAGTTACTCTGCTATAACTATCTCTTCAATATTAATACATCAGATAAATAAGGCCACACCACTACAAAGTTATTCAAATTACTTTTGATTAATGATTGAAGATCCATGTATAAGAAATGTAAAGAATTGGTTTTACTGCGTTTACAGGCCTTATGCACATAAGCATAAACAAATTGCAGATTTGACTCACACAGGACATTCAAGTTGTAAAGAAAGATAGTTTTCAGTAGGCATTCCATTAACGAGGTGATGTGAGCAAACTTTTATCCAGAAACTATTATAAATTTTCTGAGGATACTTATTTAGTACATTATAAATCGATTTGGATCTTTCTTATACTATTTATATATAATGATTTCTGATATCAGAATTGCAAGTTAATTTTAAAATTGCTTTATTTTAATCCAAGTCCTTTTATTATGTAATTTTTAACCTTTACGTTTTGTTAAGATTTTTATTATAATTCACTAATTAACTAGTATGATAGCTCCTTCTTGGGGATATAGCTAATTGAGAGATTATAATAGTTAATATTGGCAAATAAGTCAGCAGCTTTCCAATAAGAAGGTCATCTTATTGTAGCGTAGAGAAATGGTCAAAAAAAGATTAAACTTAAGTCTTTCCACAAAATTCGTCGAGAATTTCGAATCTATCGAGCCGCCATTTTCTCCCGAGGGTGAACACTGATTTTTCACAAAAGGGCAAAGAACTGCATATTGTGTCAGTTCAAATTAATTGCATAATATTTGTGTAATAAATATAAATGCATCCCTAGAAGAGAGTTAGAATTTACTCGTCATTAGTTTCAAGATGGCGATTTTCTTAGTGCCGCCTGAAAATAAGGCAAATGTCCGAACACTCCTTATAAAGAACTAATAAAATGTTCGTAGTATAATAAAATTTGTGTAAGGTTGGTGTTGCTCAGTTTTATATTGTTCATAAAGTCATTACAATCAACCTGAAAGAACGATCGCTTTTGACAAAGTCTGGTGCCACTGGGAAGTGACATACCTCGAGTGCCGGAGAATACAAAGCGGCGTTTGGTGCAGTACCATTTTCCGAATGCAGTATGGGGCAGCCCGTCGGAAAACTGAAGGTGCGAACCGTGATAAGGTTCCGGCATTTGAAGGGGAACAACGCCAAACAAATCCATGAGGATTTAGTGGCCGTTTATGGTGAAAATTCCCCATTGTACGAAACAGTCACCTTGTGGCCTAGACAATCGTGCGGCTAGACCTCGTTTCCCGTGCGGCTAGACAATCGTGGAAGACGAACTTCTGAGCGGACGCCCCTCCGTCTGTGTCAAGCCACAAATTGCGTAGCAAATGGAGACGATAGCCCTCTCAGAACGCCGTGTCACCATGGAACAGATCATGGGTAAGGTCAACGTCAGCCATGGTACTGTTTGCAACATCCTATACGCAGAACATTACATGATAGTCGCTACCAGGTGGGTGCCACGTTTGCTCTCGCCTTTGCAAAAAGAGCGGCGCAGGGATTCATGCAGCTTTCGAGCTTTTGAACTATGTCAGGCTAACCTGGACGATTTTTTCGAGCGGCTTGTCACTATGGACGAATCTCTGTTTATCTTTACGACACTGAAACGAAAAACCAGAGGAAGCAGTGGAAACACGCCTCTTCCCCGCCGCCGAAGAAGTCGAAATCACAGCCATCGTCGGGAAATGTCATGCTGAGCCTCGCGTTTTATGGGATTCACGATGGGTTGTTTTGATGGACTACTCGCGGAAAGGCCAGAATACTACAGGAGCATACTAATTGGACTTCCTGCGGAAGTTACGGGAGGCCATCAAGTCAAAGCGGTGAGGCAAGGTGTCCAAAGGGGTAAGACTTCTGCATGACAACGCGTCAGCACATTCTGCACATGAGAACATGCGCATTGCGGCGGGGGGTTGGGGTTCGAAATACTGCCCCATCCGCCGTATTCAGCCGACCTGGTCCCAAGCGATTTCCTGCTCTTCATTCGTCTGAAGAACCTTCTTCTTGGAAGGCATTTCCAAGACGACGACGAGGTCATCTTCGAGGTGGAGCAGTTCCTCTACAGCCAAAATGAGGCCATAAAAAATGGCATCCAGCAAGTCGTCCATTCGCTGGAAAAAATCTGTGGCCCTGGGAGATGCCTATCTAGAGAAGGACTGACACTAACACTGTGCAAAGTCACCCTATATCTCAATCTGATATACAATTTATGACCACCCATCGTGTAACAAAAGATGGAAAAAAGTATGAGGCCTTTGAAACACATATAACATGCCAAGTTAGACAGCAACCCGTAATTATTTGCACTCATAATAACAATTTACAATATACAGTTTGGGGCTGAAAAAACATTACTTAGTAGCTTATCACAAGAAATTTCTTAAGTCGTTAAAAGATGATGAAAGTTCTTGGACGCCAATCTCCTCAATGGTTAAGACAATGGCGTTAAAATAAGTGTGAAAGTTCTAATTACATCGGCAAATTAATAGAATTAATATCTATTTAGGGTCCTTCAATGGGTCTCACTAATCTGTTGAGTAACTCGTCAACGGGTGCGGCAAGTGTCACCAATATCATGTGCATATGCAGGGGTCCGAAGAAACCTTATTTATGAAATTTTATGATGAAATTTATTATGAAATTTTGCACACTTGATCTTCTAAGCAAGAGGAAAGTCAAAATTCTACCTGAGATTTCAAAAAAATAATTATCAATAATAATCGATATTCAAATTGATGGCAAGGTATATTAATAAGAGATATCTCACCAACAATATGCGCAGACCCACAATATATATTTCATGACCAACAATATAATGCAAAGTTTTTGCAACAATAGCCCAGTCGTGTTTGTATCAGCAATGGTGATAGCAACACACAATTCACCAACAATATGCACAGAACAACAATATAAATATATCTAATGACTAACAATCAAGACAAAGTTTGTGCAATATATAAGGAGCGTTCAAAAAGAAATGTCTGGAATGTGCAAACCGGTGACAGAATGGTGATATCGTTGCGTGTTTAACAAAGAGTGGTTCTGAGAAGAGCGCAGAATTCCAGAGCCCGCCGCTAGAGGGTGACGGTGGAAGTCACGTGATTATACAAAGGAAGCAGAAGCAAGCGTCAATCGTCCAACAGTCATTCGCATTGTATAAGCAGTGAATAAGTGGAACGGAGGCGTCAAAAGAAGAGCAAAGAGGTGTTGTTCGTTTTCTGACAGCGGAAGGAGTAGGGGGAACGGACAGTCATCGAAGAATGTCACAATTGTACGGTGACCACTGCATGCCCCTTGCACAAGCGATTCAGGATCAATGCGTGGCACAAGGGGTTCTGGGAAGGACGGGTGTAGTTAGCCGATGATGCACTTTCTGGAACAGCGAATCGCATTAACGATGACATCGTCCAGCTGGTTGATGGACTTGTTACTCAGGACGATTCACCTCGGACGACGACATCAAGCAGTACGTGCGGAACTGGTTCACAAAGCAGCCCCGGAAATTTTAAGAGACAGCCATTCACCGCCTTGTGTCGCAGTGGGACAAGTGCCTCAACAGCCAGGGCCAATACTTCTGACATTTAGGTACTGGTTTCTGTTCCTAGGCCTCCGTTTCTTTTTGAAGCTCTTTATATATAACATTCATTAAGACATGTTGTGAAGATGCTATCCTACCTCTGGGAATCTATACATATAGAGCACAATGAATCAGGTGGTTGCATATCAAATGTTGGATTTCGAGGTAGGTTCCGCGCTTCGGCATGGTTTCCACGTTTAGTAGCAAGTACCCATAACAAAGTGGTACATTCCCAGAGATAAACCTATCAGCGACCAGCTGCCTGAAATTTGCATGTCTGCGATGAAATTTAATAGCGTTTGAACCCAAGCGAAGATAGTCATGACTTCATACAAATTACGTGTGATAATGCATTACGAGTTCAGGTTGAATCACACTGCATCCAACGCCTCTCGAAACATCAATAAGGTATTCGGTGTAGGCACCAGAACGAACATACTGTCCAACGTTGGTTCCAAAAATTCCGGGCCGTAGTGACGAACCTGGCAAATGAGCCACGCGGCAGATCGCCCAACGAGTTGAATGAGGCTGGTCTAAAGCGATCTGTGGTAGAGGACCCGTCAAAAACTGTTCGGGACCTTGCCGGGGACACTGCTGTATCAGCGAGGACCATCGGCAAGGTGAAAAAGCAGGACAAATGGGTTCCACATGAACTTACGGAAATCCAATAAGAGCGTCGGTTGGAGGTGTGTACGGAATTGCTTTTGAGCCATGAAGAAGCGGGAATTCTTGATCGCATTGTCACCTGCGACGAGAAGTGGTTCCTATACGACAATAGGAAACGGTCGTACAGTGGCTGGATGCTGATGAACCTCCGCTGCACTCCAGGACGCTCATGGTTACAGTTTGGTGGAACATCCGTGGTGTAGTGCATTACAGCTTCCTGCAGCAGGGAGAGATTATCACCGCTGCGACCTACTGTCGTGAACTGCATCGTATGCACACAAAACTGTCAGCAACAGCCTGCACTTGTGCACGGCAAAGGCGTCCTTCTGCTTCATGACAACGAGCGTCCGCACGTTGCACGAACGACCGTGCAGGCGATACAGGCTCTGGGCTACGAGGTGCTTTCACCCCCCCCCCTCGTACTCTCCGGACCTCTCCCCTACCGACTACCATCTTTTCCAGAGTCTGGACAATTTTCTTCGGAGGAAAACATTCCTAACCCAAGCAGACGTCGAAAAACGCATTCCGTGAGTTTATTGAGTCCCGTCAACATGGATTCTATCGGAGAGGGCTCGAGAAGCTGCCAAATCGTTGGCAACAATGTTTGGATTGCAATGGGGTTTATTTCGAATAGCACGTGTGAAGGTGTCCTTTCTAGAGAGCCATTAAAGATGACCTCTGCAATCCAACATTTGATATGCAACGACCTGATAAGTATGTTTGTCCGATTTTAAAATGCAACTTGGAAGTAAATTATAGAGTTGAAATTAACACACAGTTGTGTAATACTACCACAATGATGGAAAAAATCTAAAACTGGAGATAAGTTGTCACGGAATTTTAATAATTCCGATGGCATGGTTCATCGTTTTCGCTCCAGGGTATTCGTCAATACAGAGCGAAAGCGAAATCGTCTTCGACCACGTCATGATCAGCATCAGCTCGCGGCAGCCAATGAGGAAGGAGCAAGCCTCTCTTCTGCGAGCTCGTCGAGAGGTCATCGACGGAGCGGTAGAAGGAATTTGGCGGCTACCGAGCGAGGACGGAGCAAAAAGGGACTCCGGGATGCGAACGACGGAAGTCTTCGAGACGGTCTGATTTTGTCTTCGCCGGAGGAGAAGGCTCGTTCTCGAGTGATTGCTACGGAGACGACTACGGAGGCGGCGAGTGCCTCGTCGTTGGATTCCGGGCCGTGCCGAGAAGCATCTTTGGCGGAGAATGTATACGCAACAAATTGCGTTCCGTCGCAGGTTAATAGAGGTGAATCCACGTTGATCTACGTAGTACCTCGGGAGCTAAATGTTACGGCCGTCTATCAGCTATACTCATTGGTGAGTGTATCATTTTCCATAGGCCTTATGGCCGATATAGTCCGAAATTCTTTCCCCGAGCTAAGTCGCCGTAAATTGCAGTTTAACACGCAAGTGTGCGGCTTTTGGCCCGGAGGCATGTCGGCTTACTTCGGGAGCGCCTTCGGCTTCGTCTTTTTAAAACCCTAAGAGAAAGGTTTCTCTTGTGACCTCGCGTCAAATTTTGTGAAAAGATTATCTCGTAACATGTAACTCATTTGTATTCTTTACGTTAGTGTTACTATTTTTTGTTGGACTTTCCCGGACTTGGAACTTTACCTTTTGTGACTTTTCAACTAAATTTATCCGTCAAATACTTGTTACTATTGTTTGGACAGTTAACTTTCGCGAGTGCGCCGTTTCGAGCTTTTGTTTGCTCTTGTGTACGCTGCAAAAGTTATGTAATCTGTTGTTGTATTTTTGTGCATTTGCTTTGTGTTTCAATACATGCATTAAGTTTTAAAGCCTTATTTGCTGTATTGTTATTCAAGATATGCTTTTGTTAACTGAGAGGTTCGTGCCTAGGTAATGGGTTTTTAAGGCCGACCCAGTTAACTTGCTGTATTCCTAGTTAGCTTATATCCAATGTTTTGTTTTAAGCTATAAAATTTTCCGGCTATTAGACTTTAGCTCTTAAGCTTTGTTTAGCTCTTAAGTTTAGCAGTTCGGCTGCTTGATATTTATTATATTGTATTTATCTTTTGAGTCATTTATTCTTGTAGCTTTGGGTGCTTTAGTTTTAGCTCTTAAGCTTTGTTTGAGGTTAACTGACTTTATGATAATTGTAAAGGCTACATTAGAGCCTTTGTTGTAATTTACTTTTAGGTGATTTTGGTAATTACTGTGTAGACATCAATTGTCGTATTCAGTTGTTTAACTTGTGAGCTTTGGTTAGGTTACAAGTTTAACTGTAATTGTAAAGACTTACGTCAGAGCCTTGGATGTAAGTTACTTTCGGGAGAATTTAGTAATTACAGCTTTTGAACATTAAGACATTAATTGTCGTATGCTTTTGTTTAGCTTGTAAGCTTTAGTTAGGTTACTAGCTGAATTGTAACGTAAGGACCTACGTTTAGGCCTATGATGCATTTTATTGGTAGAATAAGTGTACCTTGAAGCATAGGTTTAATTTGTATGCTTGTTTGTTAAACTTAGGTTATTTTGCACTGAGGTGCGCGTAAGATTTTAATATATATATTTGTATTCACATTAATCATCTATTTATTTGCATTTTTGTGATTCGTTTTTCTTAATTTTGTTTTTGCAAGGAGGTGCTCATTTGACTCCTCTTTGTCTGCAATAATTTGCTTATTTTCAATAAACTTTATCTTTATTTATACTATATTGTGCGCTGTTACATGCTATTTAAAATTCCACTGCGCAACTCATAAATTGCTCATTAAATACATGTGATATAAGTCTTCAAAAACATAAAAATTAATAATCTTTATATCCATACCGGGTGATCCAAAAATGTGTTACATTTATTTCCATTGTTAACGACATTTTCTGTGTTTGCTTTCCAGCAATTCAATGCTTTCATAAGAATCACGAGGCACGCGCAACATTGTTTTGCTAACGAATTTGTCACGGCAAAACAATTATTAATTTCATGAAAAAATGTAACGCACTTTTGGATAGCACGATATATATGAAATAGATTTGTTTTTTTCCTTCCTTCCTTCCTTTCGCAGCCCGCACCTCCTGTAGGATGGAGGCTAGCTGATGTAAATTACAAATAACGAATGTATACAGAAAGTTGCAATTTTATTACTTAAATATGCACACGAGATATAGAGAAATACGCCTTTGTACACAGGATCATCAATATAAGCGGACAAACACAAAAAACCATGCCCGTGGTGGGACTCGAACCCACGACCCAGAAGCTGAGAAGTCAGCGTGTTAGCCACTTCGCCACCTGGGCGGCGTTTGTTTGCTTGCATGTGTGGACAATTAGGCCGTCGTGTTTGCGTCAAAAATCGGCTGATCGTGTTTATACATTATTACATGCCGAAGAAAAAGACAGGCCCTGGCAATGAAAAGTCACCTGACCATTTTAGTCCATGCAACAGTATACCTTCATTGTTTCTGTCTTGGATTTTAGTAGTCAGTATTTTTTAATTTGTTGGAAACAATGAAGGTTACATTGTTGGTTCGACAAAGAAGATCAGGTGACTTTTCTGTGCCAGGGCTTGCGTTTTTAGTCAGCTACGATGCTTGCCTTAATGATTCAAGTTTTAAGGGGGATAGTTATAAAAAGTAATCTATACAGGGTGTTTCAAAATTATGTACAATAAATTTAGTGACATATTCTTCAGTTCAAAAGAAGACGAAAATGTTCTATAGCACTTTGTCTGGAAACGATTTGTTTGCGAGTAATCCAATATCATACAGTAGGGAAGCACGGTAGTTAGCGGACGATTTTTAGCAGTTCCAGCGTTTCGACCCAACACTAGGTTGAGTGGTTTGTTCCATTTAAACCTACTTTAGGGTTGTTCCATTAGTTGTGTACGGTTGTTTCCATTACTGTAGTTTCACTACTCTACATCCACTAGGAATATCAATTTCAGAACGTTTGCGTGCTTTGACATACGCATTATGATTTACGTAAAAAAAAAAGTCATGTACACGTATTCCGGTGCAGAATACACTGACATGCACCTAATGTATGGTCTTGCGGACGGAAATGCTGTGGAAGCAAGAAGACTCTACCAAGAACGCTTTCCGAATAGACGTTTGCCAAATAACCGAACATTTGTATCTGTCGACAGACATTTGAGGGAGTGTGGTTCCTTTGGCCGTCAAACAGGATTGACTGGGCGAACGTATCTTTTGTTTCTGCAGAATGCATTGCCAGAATTACTGGAAGATGTTCCTCTTTTGATAAGATCTAACATGTGGTTCATGCATGATGGCGCTCCAGCACATTTCAGCATGTTTGTGCGAGCACACCTTAATGCTGCATACACGAATCGGTGGATAGGTCGAGGTGGACCGGTAGCCTGGCCTGCAAGATCACCCGACCTTAATCCCTTGGACTTTTTTCTGTGGGGTCATGTGAAAACGATCGTCTACAGCACAGAAGTTCCTAACATTATGGATCTGCGACAACGAATTGAAAATGCATGCCAAACCGTTCGTAATGCTGGCGACGAACTCTTCCATGACATCAGACAGTCGCTCATGCAACGAGCCGAAGCGTGCGTGCGAGCTGGTGTGCGGGCACTTTGAACAATTCCTGTAATTTGGAGCCACGGGTTTAGTTGGCTTTATCGCGTAAATAAATCGTTTCCAGGGAAAGTGCTATAGAACTTTTTCGTCTTCTTTTGACCTGAAGAATATGTCACTAAATTTATTGTACATAATTTTGAAACACCCTGTATATATAAAAGCAAAAGTCTGTTTCTGTCTGTGTAGCTCCAAGCGATCCTATTGGCTAATTAATGTCACGAAGTCCAAGGCTAATCAAAATGGAATTGTTTCGATTGTTACGACAGTATTATTGTTAAACTAAGGATGGGCGAATAAATCTCAGTTGACCGCTGAGAACTGGCGAAGGGTTGCCTGGTCCGACGAGTCACGGTTTCAGCTGTATCGGGCCGATGGCCGTGCCCGTGTCTGGCGCAGGCCACACGAAGCCACGAACCCCGCTTGTCAGGTACGGACTACGCAGGCAGGTGGAGGCTCTATACTGGTCTGGGGTGTTTTCTCGTGGCACGCAATGGGTCCATTGGTGCATCTGACATCCACTCTGCATGCTACTTCCTACGTTGATCTGCTTGGGACCACCTGCACCCCTTCATGAACTTTTCTTACCCCACGGGCGACGACATCTTCCAGCAAGATAATGCGCCTCCACACACGGCCCTTGTGACACGGCAGTGGCTGGAGAAACATGCTACCGACTTCACGACAATGATTTGGCCTCCATGTTCCCCAGATTGCAATCCCATTGAACATCTGTGGGACGTCATCGAACGATCTGTCAGGTCGTCAACAACACAACTGGTAAATGCAGCATCGTTATGGAGTGTAGTATAGCGGCATGGCTTGCAGTTCCTGTGGATGTGTTCTGGGGACTGGTAGGGTCACCGCCGTTATCCGGGCCAGAGGGGGCCCAACACGTTATTAGGCAAGTGTGCTATGACTTTTGGTGAGTGAGTGTATATTCTAAACTGTTAAGGATGCAATGTAGAATTTTCCTGGGCAAACCCAATTAGGCACAAAATTCCATTGCGAGCATTTTAAAGAATTCAGGATTTTTCATGTGTTCTTATTTAAATTCAAATTCAGATATTGCAAAATCTCATCGAACAAACAGTCCGAGCAACGCCGAGCATATTCAGTTAGTTAACAAACAGCCCTTCAGCATGTTAAGAGCATTAATTGACAAATTTGGAAGTACAGGTTCAGTGACTGATGACAGAGAAGCCATCAAGTCCAAAGAAATAAAATAAAAAAGACAGCACGCCCATCAACATCATCTCGACATTTGGCTCAAGAGCTAGACGTTAGTCCAGCCCACATCATGGAGAATAGCCTGCAAATATCTTCCCTTGCGAACTTCAGTTAGGACAACCTCTCGGTCAGGTGCAGTTGACAAGAAACTGGTGTTCGCTAACATTATGTGCAAAATGATCGACACTCACTTCAAGGTTGGCGATATCGTTTTTACCATATCATCACATTTCTGGTTGGTTGGCTATGTCATTCGCCAAAATTATCGGATTCCGAGAAGCGAGAAGCCTGAAATGGTCATTGTCAAGCCTCTTCAACCACTCAAAGTCACTAGGAAACTGACTTAACATACCAGCGAACCAAACTCAATAAATTCGACATATACGGACTCTTTACATTAAAACAATTTGTTTATATAAATAACTTGTTTGCCAGTTTTTAATATTTAAAGTGCGATAAAGTTCCAAAACGTTCAGGAAAATTATATTTAAAGTGTGATTTATATGCTGATGGCATCTTGAGTCCATATTTTTTGACCAAACAGTGAATTCAGCTGCATCGAGTTCTTGACAAAGAATATCATTCCGCATGCCTACTACGAATACTGGATCCAAGAAATATGATTTCAGCAGGATGCAGCACCTCCATATTCAACAAGCGACGTCCTGGATTTGCTCGTAAGTCACTATGACAATTGTATCTTTGTAAGAGGCTTTCCGGATCGCTTTGGCGAAGGACTTGGTTGTTCAGGGAATAAGGTATTGCCTACCTTATCGCCACTCGACTTATTCTTATGGGGCTGTGTTAAAGATAATATCTACGGAGATCGACCAAAAACCATGGAAGAGCTTCGATAACGATTGTGTTAAGGTCGGTTTCAATAGAACAATTCAAGCAGGTTATCGAGAACTTCGTTTCGTAATCTCTTCAAAGGCAGACCTTTTGAGAAGCTCATGTTTAATTTTCTTTATTCTTATGTGTAAATCCTGAATATTTGAAAGAAAAGTTCAAATGATTTTCAATTTTTTTCATTATTGGGATCCTATGAAACACTCTGCAATTGAGTTAATGGAATTTAATCAAATAGTAGGCCTTGATCCATGACCATTTAAGCGTGCAGCTTTAAACACTGATTAGATGCTACAATCTTTTGTAGGCTCAATTTAAAGTTAACATTTCGTAGCTCGCTAAAGCAAAAACATTTCATCAGAAATTCATGAAATTTTGGGAATGCTTTAATTGTATGACGGAAATTTTTTCCAGAGCAAAAAAAAAAAAAAAGTTAATTCCAAAAATCACCAATAGATGGCGTACTATTTATAGAGAACCACCAACCACCAATCTATCTAGAACTTGAAGAGAACGTAACAATTAACTACACAATTGTGTCGTTACATCATCCACCATCTGCGGATCAATACGTTTTCGTCCTTTTCCTGGTTGAACAACCAATGAGTCTGTTTCTTCATATTTCACAATCATTCTTCTTAGTCCTTTACAAGTGAGTGGATTGCTTCAAAGAATGAAATTTTCGCAAAACTTCAAGTAGCAGATTCACCATTTTGTAAAACAATTTTACCAACAAACCACGTTCTGGAAGAGTCAAAGTCCTATTCGTTGACATGCTAAACAGTTATTTCGCCTTGAAATAAGCCCTCTATTGGTGGTATTTGGAACGAACTTTCTTTTTGCTCAGGAAGAAATTGCCTTGGTGTAATTAAAGCATTCCCAAAATTTCATTATTTTCTGATGAACAGTGTTGTTTGAGACACCCTGTACATTTTGTAACCCTGAGTGGAAAAATGGAAGTTTATGCTCCTTGTACAGGGCACAAACTACATGTTTTCAATGTCTTTATACATTTGAGATATCATCGCTTAAAATTTTTACCATGTGCAAGAAAAAGAGAAATTAATTATAAATTCACCAATTTAAGAATAATGGCTTAACATGCGCTTGAACTTTCGATAATAAAATTATCATAGTACATGGTTAAAATACAGGGTGTAACATGAAGGTTCATCATATTTCAATGTAAACAGCTCAGTCGCAGGTCAATGAACCGCACAGCGATTGAATGAGGGGAAATTCAAGTTTTCGTTTAATGCCGGTAGAGGTCTCTGGTAAGACGCAGGTTAGCCCCGTCAGTTACTGTCAAGATTGCGAGCGCACAACACAAAGCCTTTTGTGGCCATCTCGATCCCCACTTCAGTGTTTGTGACTTCTTGTGGGGATACGTAAAAGACCGTGTTTTGTGCCCCCTTTCCGGCAAATCTGGAGTAGCGAAAAATTCGAATAACAGCTGCCATTCGTGAAGTGACTCCAGATATGCTTCCGCAAGTATAGGAGGAATTTGAATATCGGCTAGATATATGCCGCGCAGCAGAAAGAGGACACATCGAACACTTACAAACAAAACTTAAGATTAATACAACCCTTTCAATATATTGTCATGTTGCCCATCTCTGTATCTTCATTTTTTAAATAAATATAGACTTTTGAAATTCACACTCTAGAAAAATTGGTATATGTGTATTTTAGTATACCAAGGCTCAAACTAATTCAGTATTCGTTAACACGTACGGAAAATAAAGATACAACTTAACGAGATGTTAACGCACTAGCAGCATATGTTTTCAGTATAATTTCTTATGCAAATTCCGAGTTATCCGTCGCTAAAAAGTTGGTTATCCGGTTATACGCTGTAAGCTGACATTTTAAGCCCAAGTTCTATGGACTAGCGGGTTTAAGATGTCAGTTTTCAGTGTAGCGGTCCGGATAACCAACTACAGAATTTGTTTATTTCTTTTAAGAAATTAAAGATTGTGGTGGTAATGCATGAATGGAACTTGATTTCAAACATAACATTCAATATAATTAAATTGAATAAGGGTTTTTTCTTATTGCACTCCTTGGGGGGGGGGGACTTATTAAATCCGTCACGAGAAGTTACAATGTAATACGTGGAATAATTTACTGAAATGAAAAGCCATTCATTTATACAGGGCTCGATTTTACCATTCAATTCAGATCTCTACCGGGATTTTTAGGAGTATTCTTTTGCATAATCATGAAGGTTCTCTTAAATCGATCGACTTTTATTTTCTATCTATGGGCAGTTCACTTTTCCCCTCAATCGGGCAAAGCCATCGAAGAATCATTTTTTTGAGGAAAAAAAAAAAAACTCCTTTAGAACGAAATCTATAATTCTTGGCTTTTATCCTATGGATATTTTGCCAAATTGTAGATCAACGACAAACCCTGATCCTCCAATCTCATTGTAATACCATAATTGAGAAAATTCTGTCTGCAAAACTTTGGGTGCGTTCTTCCATCCCTTTCGTAATTTAAAGGTGGAAACTTCTGACAGGTTGGAATCTGTGCCAATTACTTTCGTTCCGCTTAAAAGTTTTCTACATCTGTTCTACAGACGAAATTAAAGAGCCTTCGGGTACTTCCATAAGTTGATTAAAGAAGTGAGCCCGAATTGCTGTCAGATGTTATATGCGTGCGACGGTGTATGTGGGTGTGTGTGTGTGTGTGTGTGCGCGTGCGGGAAGGCGTGCGCCTTTTAATTAATTTGTTTTGCTAAATAGAAAAGTTTATGCCTGCCCATTTTTATCTGAAATTTCATAAAGTTACATTTGATAAAAATATATCAATTTTCGTTGCAACAATTAAATGTGTTTTCCAACAAAGCATTGTATATAATAATTGATATTCTATAAGAGCAAGTATTATAAAGTTAGTGTTAATCATGAGTGTTTAGCAGTACCTATTGCATTACCGGTAAAAAAATGCACCCTTAAATACACCGGTAATTGGATATTCATATTAAAAATAGGTAGACATGAAATAATTCTGGTGAAGCCAAAGAATATTATACTTTTCGTAAAGCTAGATTTTATATTGGCAAACGCCACATGGCTGTCGACGGGGGATTTGAGTGCATGGCACATGCAATCGAAAATCGATGTCCGGTTTCTATAGTTAAAAAAACTCGATACATCGTCACAATTTATCGATGATTCTTCATTAATTATAAACAGTATGAACTAAAAGAAAAATTAATTCACACTTCAACATGGCCATATTCCTTGATCTGGCGGTTGCCAATAATACAGGGTAATATAATTAAACTTTCCCTACTCACCGTCTCTATGTGGAAAACGAGCAATTGCGCGAACAGGAGCCGTAATGTGAACACTGCCAAAGACATTGGAAGCGAAACAAGCAGGCAACCGAAATGCCCAGGACCAATAGGATTTTAAGGCATTCGAGGAAAAAACGGAAAGCATTTGTTTTCTAAAGAAGGCTTTCGTTGCCAGGATTAGATGAGGTTGGTAAGGAAGCCTCTGTTTGGCTCTAATGCAGGGTGTACTTCTAACGGAAATGTGTATTCAAAATGAATAAAAGTATCTGAAAAGTTAAATGGAGAGAGTTATTATCTATATATTCGAACTTGTAAGAGTCCTTTAATTTGTAAGCATTCCTGTTTAAAGAAATGAGCGCAATTGTTGAAGCGCTCTGTACAAAAGTCTATTATTTCATCATAATCTATTCCTAAACCGTTTCTATGTAAGCATGTAGCCTACTGTTGAAGCGAACAATTAGATACGATCTATTGATAACAATATGCCTAACAGAAATCGATAATGCAAGGTATAAGAAATTACATGCCATATCTTAGCATTGAAAGTTTCGACGGATGTAGGAGAGATAGATGAGACGCAAGAACCCAGGAATACAATAAATAATGGATATTGTATTTTACTCTCAAGATTAATCAGAACCTGGCCTGCGCTTCTCGCAACCTAATATATCTCTTGTATTGCAAATTATATCAGAAGCAGTATCTCGGAGAATCTGGTAATACATGGGTACCGGATTCGCCGGACATAAGTTCGACATCTTTGACAATGCTGACACCCCTGTCCTAAACACTTTAAGTTTCCTGATGACTTTTTAAAGGATGTCAGCCTCTATATTCTTCGCAATAGCTTCCACAATAAGAAAGAAAGAAAGCAATTCAATTCCAGTCTTTTCTTATTTGGAAATTCAATTCCCTAACCGTAGCAAAGGCATCATTCCCTCATTACCTTACCTATATTCCCCTCCCGCTCCAGCTATTTTTTAATTTTTCGCAGGACTTGTCTCTTCCTTTCTATTGTTCCCCCCCCCCCTCCCCGCGTATCTCTCTTATCAGTTTTTCCACATTTGTATCTTTTTCTCCTTTTTATGTTCAGCTTTCTCACATATTTCTCATTTTTCCAATATTAATTATGTTCATCTTTATCTCCGGTCCCGTTTTTTTGGTTGCAGTCGGACCTGCTTGTAAAACCGCCGTTGAAGAGTTACATTTGATCCGATGCTCTTATATGCGGAGTCGACTATACCATTTCTAATCTCTTTTACGATTTCTGTTATTTGGATTTTGTATATGTTGTTATATCGCATTTTTCTTCCTGCCCTCCTATCATCTCCCATGAATCCTCTTTCTTGTCCTAAACAAGCACGTCTTTTCATTCATTTCCAGGATTCCCATTTGTTCAATTATTGTGTCCTCAGCCAATGCCATCTTTTTCCCCTACGTTGTCCGTATATAAGTCGTTGTCTAGTATACATATTATCATTTTCAATATAATTCTCTAATATTCTCCTTTCTTTAGACAATTATCATCCCTGCTTTGACAAAGGATAGACTCTATCCGAAACGTCAGCTTTTTATTTTTGATTTATTTTATTTTATTCTGTTTTTTAATGTCCGTTATTCATTGAAAGTTTCCAATGGTATCATAATGGTGTCATTAAAATATCTACCACTGCAATTTTGACTATCAATCATTTTACGTTATATTCATTCATGACACGCCATTCCAAATTGTTTGATAGATTACATGTACATGGCATATCTTAGCATTGAAAGTTTCCAGTGACCATAATGTTACCACTAAAACTTTAACCAGTTTTGACTAGCATTAATTTTACGTCACATTGATTCATGACACGTCATTCTAAGTTGTTTGATATGTTATACTAGCAGATACCCGTAGCTTCGCTCACGGCAAAATGATATAAGTGAAATGACACTTGTTATGTAAATAATACTTCTGTAGATTCTGGCATTTTATGGACTCTTTACTAATTAGCAAAAAACTCAGGGAAATCTGCAGGGTGACCAAAAAACACTGATAACATTTATTTTGCGAAAAAAAATATACACTACATGACGAAAGGAGTTGAGACACCTGTTGCTCTACCGTAAAGCGGCAAAAAGCTTCAATCAGTAGTGTGTAGGACCACCCCGAACTGCTATCACTGCCTCCACCCTACATGGCATACTGTCCACAAGTTTATGGCATGTGTCCACAGGTATTGCCCTCCATTCCTCGAAGAGTGTCGTGGTCAGTTCCTGGACAGATGTAGAGCGAACCATCCTGGATCTCACACGTCGTTCCAATTCGTCCCAAAGATGTTCGATGGGGTTGAGATCAGGACTCTGGGCGGGCCTATCCAGTTCTTCAACCCGCATGTCGTCAAACCAGTTAGATATGGATCTTGCTTTGTGGCAAGGCGCATTGTCGTGCTGGAAGAGGAACGGCCCGTCACCGAAGTGTTCCCACAGCGCTGGAAGTGCCCCGTTATTCAGAATGCTCCTGTAGCCATTAGCATTGAGGTTTCCGTCCACTGTGATGAGCGGGCCCAGTCCAGTCCAGGAGATGTTCACAGGGCTCTCCCAACTCCTTTGATCATGTAGTGTACATCACCGCAAACAAGCTTCTGTCAACGGGTAATGATAAACTACACTTTTCTCAGAAATGGCCTCCTTCACTACACTTTTCTCAGAAAAACATATTTTAGCGTTTTCGAAATGGCCTCCTTCCGCTTCAGTACAGAGCCTCAAACGCTTTCGAAAATTTCCGGCCAAACGCTGAAACTCATTTACGTCTATCCGGTCCCATTCCCGAAGCAAGGAATTCTCCTGACATTCGATGGGGCAATATTGAGCGATCGCGATCTCGTCAAAATTTCCTCTCGTTGATTAGACATCTTCGTATACTTTGTTACAATTACGTAATAATTATGGAAAGAATTTACGTGCATTACTTCTAATTGCCAATTCACCTATCCTAAAATCAAAATATGGGAATGACCCAAACGAGCTTTTTCTAGAACGAGTGCAATGTTGTTATCAGTTTTTTCTGGTCACCCTGTACATTGCGATTTTTATTATCTCTATCCTCTATCCGCATTGGCCAGTTATATGTCGCATATATAACTGGCCATGCGAAAACTCCTCGTTTCGGAGGTTACTTCAATCATATTAAAAGTTTGGCTTGGGATTTGTTAATCTTAATGGCGAAACAATTTGACAGAAAATTACAGTCTCTTAAATGGCAGATGAGTAGGAATCATGGGTATTCTTGGTATTAATGCGACTTCACCGATTAGCGGCCCGAAAAATGGTGTGCCATTGGAAAGCTGCGAAGCAACATGATCGGAGTGCCAACTTTTAGCCTGAGTACATGTGAAGGCAAAACTGAAGGGTTGAGATCATTGAAAAAAACTCTATTGGGTAGTAAATGGCCTCATCTAGATTTAATATCGTATCCATTGACGTGAATGTTTTACATGCGGTGGGTATTTTTTCAGAAACTGCTTCATTTATTTCCTCCGCGGCATTGTTTCTTGCAGTTATGATGGCGCGCTTGCCAAGCTAATTAGTGTCTTTTTGTCAAAATTTTCAAAATTCGGATAAACAATGTCCACGAGCTGGTCAATGGTTCTGACACATGACTTATTGTGAGATGTTAATGCTGTAACTATCTTTACCTTTCACGAATATTAGAGGATACTGCTATGGATCATAAGAACAATAAAGTTCATGTTCGTCGCGAAGACTATTGTCGCATGATCGCAGCACTAAATCCCTGGAACCACAGTCTTCATCAACCATCGATACCGCAACTTCGCTGGTAGTTGGAACATTGTAGCGGCCTCGGTGCTCACCAACAGTTCGTTTTTCGGCTTGAGTTACAATTGTATAGGTAAGAGGCATTTGTTCTATGGCCGTTGAAACTCCGTACATAACTATTACTTTCATGAAGAATTTGCTGTAAAGATTGCAAAATTTCTTTTTGAAGGGATGGTCCTTAACTATGCCATAATATTATTTGATCTCCTTCCAAGTTAAAACCTATTTGAAGAAATTGAGCCTTTGTTTGTGGTGGAAGTAGCAAACTACCAATCAAATGATAAATTTATCTATGTATTTTATACGTTGGCATAATGTGCCTTCTTTAACTTCTTTAGCTCTAAAAGATGTCATTGCAAAACATGCATTGTATTTTCGAATGTTCTGCTGGTAATGTTTTGATGTCTGATCTCTTCCATTTAATATATTTTTAGGATTTCCGGAGGTTCCTTATCATTTAGTTGCACTTTTCCATTGAAACAACAGATTCCCAATGGTTCTTACGCCATTTTCTTGTACCGCAATGTTTACAGATTTTATTCATTTTACCTTTCTAGCTTGAATGTTCAATGCTTGGTTGGTAACCAAATGTAGACCGAAAACCAATGACAGAATTTTTTTCAAGTGGACACTGTAGTTCTATCTATCTCTGGTTTGCGTTGAAATAATCTCGTCCTAGCCTGACGTCTTGCACTGGTGGCATTTCCTGACTTTGAGCATTTTTGCTTAGTTTTTAAGGTTCGAAGTAGCGCTGTAAAGGGCTGTTTTTGAAAAGCATACAACCATGCAGCACTCTACAGAGACAACTCCTCCTGTAGGTAGGAGGTGTTGCCAAATGGCAGTTTTACCTCTGACGCAAATATCCCTAACAATATACAATAGAGAACTGACCAGGTTCCCTACTTGTGTCCCTACAAAAGGAAGTGGTCTCGTTTCTTTCTGTAGAAATGACCCAATTGTATTGGGTCCGTTATTTAAAGCGAAGCCGTTTTGGTATGCGGGTATGCGCTTTCTTCATGGATCCTGTCAACAAAGTATTCTACTTTAATAAATTAAAAAATAAAACGTAGAATGATAAAATCTAATTAAACGCTTCTCTATTATCAGATAAGTACTTTTCACAAGTAGCTTTGCCTACTTGATAATTTAACTATAACTCAAAGACAAAAGTTTAGCAATGAGATTAATTCTAATCTCTATTAAACACAAACTTCAAATTATACAGAAAAAAAGGAACATGATTATTTTATAGACATTATAATGATGAAGAATAACATTATTACTTCTCAATACATTATTTACAACAGTATTGACATGTTAGTTTGTTTGTTTTTTAATATTTATCATTGTCACACGGAGACAAAAGTTTAGCAGTGTTTAAATCTTGAGACAAAAGTTTAGCAATTTGTATCAAAAAAAAGTTAACCATAAGTTTCTAACACCTTTATTTTTTAGAACTGCCTGTATTCTACGTGACATTGAATCAACCAGTTTTTTACACTCCTCTGCTGAGATATCCACCCAGGCATTCATGAAGCTTCTTTTAGAGACTTCAGAGATGTTAGATGTGTCTTTCTTATCTTTTTTATATTGTTCTCCAGATGTTTTCACTGCATTAAGGTAAGGAGAATTCCCTGGCCATTCCAGAACACCAACATCGTGCTGCCACAGCCATTCCTTTGAAAATTTAGCTCTATGAGCTGGTGGTCCATCCTGTTGGTATACACAATCATTTTTAGGAAAATAGAACTGCATTGTCAGAATTAGATGATCATCCATTATTTCTGTATATTTCTTCACATTAACATTGCCATCAATTAGGCAAAGGCTTCCGAGTTCTTCAGCAGTAAGAGAGCCACAGACCAGGAACTAATGAAGGAAATTTTACAGTTCCTGAAATGCATCCAGAAGATAACCATCTTACTTACGAATGACAGTTTCTTTACCATCATTGATTGCACAAAATCGACACTCATCAGAAAATATAACTTTTTTCAATCCATTACATCCTATTCAGAACATTTTTTCACCACTGGACACCTTTCTTTTTTCTAGTGGGTGTGAGTAAAACTTGCAGCCCAATTCCTTTATGCATCAAATCGTCCTTTTTGAAGAAATATTTTTCTTAATTATTTTACACCATTCTCTTGTTATGTTCCTTCCATTCTGGTTATAAAATGTTTCAGCATAGTCAAATTGTGCTTTGTTGTTTTTTTGTGGACGTCCTTATCGTGTTGTACGTCAATAGTTCCTTCTTCTCTGTATTTTGTGAGGGTCCGGGAAACACTGGCTGGGTTAATCTGCAATTGCTTGCAATGTCCCATTGATTCATTCCTTTCTTGGATAAATAAATGACTGCCTGCTTATTCTGACTGGTCAGTTGTTTTGCCTTAAGCATTCTGAGTCTTCATGCGTTCACTTAGGTACTAGTACCAGTTATGCTACTAAAAACCAACCCATCACCCTTTCAATAAATGTAAAATCTCATTAATTTCCATGTGTTATTATAAAAAACAGGATTTTACTCCCCACAAAACAGAAATTGTTAAACTTCTGTCTCAGAGTTTGCATATTGCTAAACTTTTGTCTCCGGGTGAAAAGGATACATAATTTGTTTTCCAGAAAAATTATTGTTTCAAAACCTGCTGCTAAAATGCATTGAGACGTAACAATGTTATTCTTCATCAGTATAATGTTTATAAAATAATTATTTTTGTGTTTTTCTGTAAAACTTGAAGTTTATGCTTGATAAAGATCAAAATTAATCTCATTGCTAAACTTTTATCTTGGAGTTATATAATCTACTAGCAAAGGTACCCGGCGTTGTCCGGGATAATTACTTGGATGTAAACAGAACAATCTCAAAAAAATAAATTAAATTTTGCAATATCTTAAAAATAAACACATGAAAATGCTT
>JAHWFO010066747.1:797968-837299 GCA_023313115.1 Rhysida immarginata | reverse complement strand
TGTCTTGCATTGTTGGTCATGCGATATTTCTCATTAATATGCCCTGCCATAACCATGAATATCGATTTTTTATCAATAATTATTATTTTTTCGAAATCTGAAGTAGACAGTGACCTTCCTCATGCTTTGAAGGTCATGTATGCGAAATTTTATCAAGATCGGAATAAAACTGTAGATTTGTATAAAAAACAGACCCACAGACAGACCCACAGACCCACAAACATCCTTCTTTATATATATAGATAGACTAGCAGAGGACCCGGCGTTGCCCGGGATAATTACACATGTATGTCAACAGAACAATCTCAAAAACTTGTTTAAATAATAACTCAATTAATATAACACAGAGCGAAGGGATTATCCATTCTATGAAAAATCCTAAAAACAGGAATTCTAAATGATATATCCGTGGCTCTGACTCTTTGTTTTTTTGAATAAATTTTGAAATATCTTAAAAATAAACACATGAAAAAGCTTATAATTAAAACAGTAAAAGTTCATAATTAAAATTTAAAAGAATTTTTTTTACATGCTTACAATGATTGCATCTCTCCAAGGATGCCACTGATAGTATAAATAATTTCTTACTCACGTAACCTTTACTTGAGATATACACTTGATGTTGTTGCAATTCCCACTCTTTGCCCTTCATCACTTTCTATAGTCTAGAGGTCGCCGATTCTTCTAATTACCATTTCTTCAATACAGCACGGAGCTAAATGAGTGCTTCGTCTTTCCACTCTTTCTCAATAGTCTGCTAACTCTCCATTATCTCCAGTTACTGATCATTTTTAAAGATTTTTAAGAAATTGTTAAGTACTAAGAACTCTAGCTTCTAAGAAAAGCCTGAATAACAGGAATTATATTGCACAAACTTTTCCTTGCATTGTTGGTCATGAGATATATATTGTTTGTCCGTGCAGAGTGTTTGTGAATTGCGTGTTGATACCTATTGTTGCACAAACTTTGCTTTTCAATGTTGGTCATGAGATATTTCTCATTAATATGCCCTGCCATAACCATGAATATCGATTTTTTATCGATAATTATTACTTTCCCGAAATCTGAGGTAAACAGTGACCTTCCTCATGGTTTGAAGGTCAAGTATGCAAAATTTCATCAAGATCGGAATAAAACTGTAGATTTGCATAAGAAACAAACAAACCCACAAACAAACAGACCCACAAACATCCTTCTTTATATATATAGATGCTTGACGAATTAACCTGAAACTTTGTAAATATTTCAGCGAAGATTTTGTCCCGAAGGCAAATAGGGGACCAGCAACAATCTGAAGAAAAAATAATATTTGGGTAATTAAAAACCGGTATATTTGCGACGTTCACAAGTTCAAATGTCAGCCTATAACCGGAAAACAAAATTATTACTTACTTTCTTAAATTAATTAATTAGATCCAATACGTCCATCCAGGGCCATGATGGTCGCAGCTGCCGGGGGGGTGAAGATTGGCTATCACGAATGGTCGTCCATCCACTGACGAGCTGTGCCTGATGTAGCTTAACTTCGTAGAAGTTAATAAAACAAAATAGCCAGAAACTGTGGACACCAATATACAATATCGGAATCAAAGGAAAACACAAATCCACAAAAAAATTTTTAATGACTCAGATGTACATTTCGGAATTCATAAGTCCTTCATCAGGGGAAAAAGAATTTAGCTTAATCCGATCCTTTGCGAGGTTCAATGGCTTCAATGAAAAAATTGTAAACAAACTTGCTATAAAAATTCAAATGCACATAAACCTTGACAAAGTCACCACTCTGGGTTGTAAGAAAAAGGAGGAGTTCAGAAAGGTGTTGGTTCTCCCTTTTAATGTTGCTCTAAACAAAGGGTTTAAGAAAATGTGCAGAGATTTCGAGTACAAACTTGTATATAAAAGCTCTAATACCACTAAGGATACTTTAAGCTCGATAAAAGGCAGAATCCCAGTTTTGGATTGTTTAGGCGTTTATAAATTAAAATGTGCATCTTGTGACAAATTTTACTTGGGAAGCTCAAAACGTGGGGTAAATAACCGCCTTAAAGAACATATTGCTTGTATTAGGAATGCAAACGCAGGTGTGTCCTCGTTCGCCGACCATGTTATTAATGAAAAACATGATTATTCGACAGACTTGTTTGAGGTTTTACATTGTTGTAAAAATAATAAATTGCTGTATTTACTTGAGTCAATGGAGATTGTAAAAAACAATAAAGCAACCAACAACTTGTTGAATAGTAATGACGGCCCTAAGCCTGTAGCATCTTGGTTGCCTTTATCTAAATTTTTAACTAAGTAATTTCTTACTGTCTTTGTTGTTAGAATTTGGCTATTACAAGCGGAGTATCTATTTTAAGCGGCCCTTGGTTTTTTGTTGTGTATAGAGTTGTTTTGAAAAAGTTGGTTGCTCTATTTTCGTTGTTGTTTTCTATTTTGTTATAATTAAAATATTTTGATTTGTTGTTCTGTTCACTTGTTTGTTATCTAATTGGCTTGTATTCGCCTCAGTTTCTTATAAATTCTGGTCACCTCGTTCTGTAAATTTTTTTTTTTTTTTTTTTTTACGCAGATGACGCTGCTATACTGACCTGTGCTCGTCAACCAGCCGTAGTAGTCTCGCGGCTGCAGAAGGCTCTAAAGGAGTGTGAAAGCTGGTTTAGCAAGTGGAGGCTAAAATTGAATGTAGACAAATGCAAGGCGATGTTTGTCTCCAAGAAGAGAAAGAGATCATTAGATTCTCTAACACTATATGGCAAAAAACTGGACTGGGTTGAAACTTATAAATATCTTGGTGTTGTAATTGACTCTAAACTCACCTGGACTCCCCACGCAACTTATGCGTTGAATAAGGCCAGGAGAGCCAAGTTTAGCTTGATTGCTCTGCTGGGCCGGAATAGTGCTCTAAACATTGATAATAAACTCCTACTCTATAAGGTCATTGTTCGGACTATCTTGACCTATGGTATGCCCGTCTGGGCCACAATATGTAAAACTAGATGGAAAGAACTGCAAACGTTCCAAAACGTTACCCTTAGGACTATTGCGCAAAAAGATCGGAGAATTGTTCGCAATTCCTCCATTTATAATGACTTCAACATGACTCATATTGGCAAATACGTTCAAGGGCTCATGGAATCCATGCTGCCCAATATAGAAAATCATAGCAACGAGCTAGTCTCGGGCATTTTAAAACATCCTATACATAGAAAGAGATATCGTGATCCAAGGCATATACTTGATATTAATTTTGAAGACATTGATAATGTCTTATTTCCAGATTACTGGACTTCATAGGTCGTGTTTTATCTAATACTAGTGGTCTGCTTCTAGTTTAGACAGTCGTCAATCAAATTTTCCTCCACCAAGAGGAGGCAATTTTCTTTCATACTTTGGATGACCCTTGTGGGTACATCAGGCTTCTTTTCTAGCTCAGTGTATTTCCCTTGGAATATGATTATGAAGGGTGAGATTATGGAAGCTATGCTTCAAGTTCCACTTGAATACCGATACACTACACTGTTCGATTGTCGATTGTCGATTCTGTAAAATTACTCACTGATGAAGGAATTATGAATTCCGAAGTGTACATCTGAGTCATTAAAAATTTTTTTGTGGATTTGTGTTTTCCTTTTATTCCGATATTGTATATTCGTAGAAGTTGTTCAGTGAAATTCTTTTTATCTGATAGTATTTCTTTTTATTATAATGGTGAAACACCAAGCCTTGAATAAACAATAGTTAAAAACTGGGAAAGCAGTATGTAGTGTCGGCTTGCAAATACGCCATACCGAAATGTGATCGTTATGCACCGAATTACCACAGTAAGTTAAGTCCAAGCTGGTAAGGTCTAACAAAGTAAATTTATGAATCAATACAGTCAATAAGTCTTTAATTCCTGAAAATCCTAGCGGCAGAGATTGTCTGTGTTGAGTGTGAAGACGCAAAAAGAATACCAAAGCACAGCATAAACATAAAAGACGGTTACATACCTGAATTTTATCTTCGATTTCAGCTGCAGAAACAAGACTGCATATTGATAAACACACTGCAATACCGCCTGAAGTCTCCTTATACATATTAATTTGCTTCAAAGTAAAACTTTGTGTTGAAATCAAACATTTGTGTTGGAGTTATCAATCACTCGATTTTGAGACATCATCGAGTTGACTGCTTTTGGAATCCTTTCTGGTGTTAGTTAACAGATTTTTTCAATACAGTAACGTCATTCAAATAACATTTTTAGCGTCTGTAACAGCTAGAATCTTCCAAAGTTAAACAGCTTCATTCAAATTGCGAAATATAAAGAAATTTATTGAGTGATCAGTGGTTTTAAAAACCCTTATTTTGTGGCGGCAAACTCAAAGCGCCTGCAAGTGATAGAAAAGTCCAAAATATAAATTTGTAATTCCTGGTATACTTAGTAAATGGTTACGTATTTCGTTTCCAACCATATAATAAATTCAGTTTGTAGAAATATTTACTATTTGAGCCTAGCATTATTATCATGGAATGTATCAAAATTAATGTACTGCTCTTATAACAATTATTCAATATGTTAAGTCAAGACAAGTGGTTGTAATCAATATTGTAAATCAGGGTTGTTAAAGAAACGTTTTTTTTTGTTTTAAACAACTTGAATGTAAAAATTTAATAAAATGATAAAATGGTGTATATCAAAAAAAGATTAGAGATGGCCACCTCACCAGCACAATTTTTAGCCAAACTTCTGGATCCACATTACTGTTATGCAAAACTGAATGAGAATCAATTGGATTTAGCTATGCAGTATACACAGCCATGATAGACATAATAAATTATAGAGCAAAGGTAAGTATTTTCAAACAATATCTGTTTTCTGAATCTGTGACAAATTCAGTCATTCCTCTTAACTGGTGGCTGTCGCTGAAGTCAAAATTAAACACTAACATGTCAGCTTGATTTCTCAATTACATACTGCTGTAGCATCCTCATCTGGAATGGAAGGACTTTTTTCCAAGTTTGGTTTTGTGCACTCCAAACTGAGAAATAGACTACGCACTGGAAAAGCTTCAAAATTGTCAGCGTTTTCAGACCTCTTAATAATAACAAAAATCGATAATAAAAAAGTCTATCAAATTACAAACAAGTGAATTTTTTTTCATGTACAAAAATCTATTTCCCACAAGTTTCCCAATTTTTTTTTTCAAACAGGTAACAATTTAAGGGAGGTCCGTGTAATTGGACCCCCTAAGGAAAAGGGCTGAAACTTCTATTCAAAATGACGTAGCTCCAATTTCCAAACGTAGATATATAGTGGACACTATTAGATTTTTCGGGCTATTTTTTGGTGCACTATTTTTATGGAATACTATAATGATATGGGTTTCATATGAAATTTAAAATTTTCTGCATTCGGTCCGAATTACACAACGGGTAGTGTAAATTGAACTAGATGGTCCAATTACAACAATAGGCCGAGTAATGGCAAAAAATTTGCTTTAACTTGTGTTTATTAGTTTGTTTATAGCAACTAATAAACCTTATGTACTTTGTTTATTAGTTATAGCAACCCTATGGAAGGTATTAGATGGGATAAGTTTATATCTTATTTAAATAACGTGTGGGTTAAGCTTATATAAAATCAAAAATATAAAGTTAAAAAGTTGGATATGTAATAAAAACGTCATAATGTTCGGCGTGTAAATCGACCCTGGTCTAATTTAAACAAAGTACATAAGGTCAAAATTACACAACACGCCAACAATTCCAAAATCAAAAATGGCGATCAACCTTCAAAACCTTTCCAAATAAAACCATGCCTATTAACAAGTACTTAGACCCCTTTTCTTTAACCCATCCCTGATACATACACATGATTACTATCTTACCTCAAAGTAACATGAGACCGTACCAAAAGTGAAAATTTGATATTTTTTCACCAATACTCAAGCAATACAACCAGTGTTTTTCATACGCTTCTAGGTACTGTCCGCACACCATGAGAAGACCGCAGGGTTACTTAATGTGCTCGTATAGTGTCGCTGTCGATGCAGATCAGTCTATAGTTAAGAAGGGAAGAAAAGCCTAAAATCAAGTAGTGCAAAAATGAGTTCTGGCCGTGTTTCCAAACAAATCTAAACGTTTGCATGGAGAGGTAGATACCTGAGAAATATGAAAAAATAAGAGAATAATATTGTCCTAGTGTTTAAATCGATGAAACATGGATCGACTAAAATTTGGCTGTTTGTCCCCCGACACTGAATAGAATCATTTGCAACTGCAGCGACACCATACTAGCACATTAAGCAACTCAGCTGTCTTCTCGTGGCGTGCGGACAGTAAGGGTTATGATCATTTTTCAATCAGGAGAATGGCGCCATCTAACGTGCATTTGAGCAAAATAAGGCTGGTTCGGTTTACACGACGGTCCAAATTACACGGTTATCAGCTTTTGTAATGCTATTAGTGATTATTTGATTTCCAGTTTGATTTAAAAATGAAAAAAAATATTTTGTAAAGATTTTGTTTTCTCCTTTGTTTTAGATTTTTATCTACTGGTAATTATATTTTAAAATTTTCAAACAACTAGTATTTTCAACTTTTCTCTAAGTAAAAATCTTTTTTTAAACATTTAGTTTAAAACAAAACCAGTTGTTTTAAACATGTTTTAAACACTTTCTTTACAACATTTCGTTTAAAACACACAACCCTGATGTAATGCTATTTGGACTTCACAACAGGATGCATACTTTAAGTTATTATTATTATTATTTCAGCTTTTATGGGTCATTCTCAGTATCTGGGTGTATTTCACTAACAGCATTAAAGTTATAGTATAAGTAGTAATCACTTGTAAAAATAGAATACATAAATTTAAAGTTGAACTAGCGAAAACAGAATTTAATAGACTGTAAGTTATTTGTCATCCTTTAATTAATTTAAAGAGTTTACTTGAAGAGTGTCCGTGTGTGATCGAGTTGTTTTCATCGACCAAGCTCACAGTGTTGAAGTAACGAAAACATTTTCCGTGCCAATATTCTGTCCATCAAACTGTTCTTCTTTGTCGAACTATTTTTTTTATCTATTTTAATTTCCATAAACCTTGAACCCACCCTTCTTCTAGTTCAATCTATCAAAGGATGTTTTTGGTTCATACTTTTCGTTGTGAAATTGTTTTCACTTGTTTTGAAAGCAAACAACACATGCATTAGGGGTTTCATTATTATAATTATTTACTGAAAGATATAATGGTGAAATAAGAATTTACACGACTAATTTGTAAGTTTAGCAAGAGCTAGTTAATCTTGACAATTTCATATTCAATATATTAAAGTTGCTTTAGTCTTCGTCCAATTTTTCTTTTTCAAATTTGCTAATGATGTAAATTTATTAAAAACAATTTATAAACCCTTTTGGCAAAACTCACTCTTGCTTCAAAAAAGTCCCTAATTTAGAATATTTCCGTTAACTAAGCAGAATGCCGTAATCAGTAAATCTATAATTTTTTCCAGCGTCTATACACGCAATGTAAACTGCAATATTACTCTACTATTTTAAGATATCCCTTTCAATTTAAAGAAATGAAATGCGTTTTGTTGATGGCCATTTTGGTTATCCCTTTTTAGGATTCTATTATAATATAATATAAATATGCTAATATGTAAGCCATCTGAAGAACAAATGATTGTGCTCGTAAATCATTCGTGTTTATTTATTACGTATTTCCTGAAAATCTGTATTAGCTCTTCTTAAAACATTAAACAATCGAACAAAGAAGACTCGAACATAGAAACACAAGCAGACAAACAAAAATAGAACAGACACATATTCACACAAAAATAGACGAAAGGGAGGGCCACGAACTGCTACCATAGAATTTGAGCAGGACTCTGATTTGCATTAGAAAATTAAAAATAGGTATTCTGCAGAGATACATGTGCCATTAGTGATTTTTTAAAATATCAAATCTACATGAAATATGAATATGAATATTGAAAAACTTTAAACAAACCAGTCGTATTATTGCAATAAAAAACTGATATTTCTAAAAAATATTGGAAAAAAATCTATGCAACTTATAACTAAGAAAAAATTTATTCTTTTCCAAACTACTCTGATTTGGAGAAGGGAACTGTAAGTTACATCAATAATTATGAATTATAATCATTGAGGAATACTATTTTTGACACAACACAAATTTTCAAATTAAAACCAGTTGAGAATGCATGTTACATTGCCAGAACGATATTAATTAGAAATATTGCCAGAACGATGTAAACTGCATTGGCAGAACGATGTTAATCAGAAGCATAGTTACTATATTCGCGAAAATTTTTTTTATTTTGACTTCAAATTTCGCTAAAGCATAAAAAGTACTATCTCTTCGGAAACAAATTAGCGATTAAAGTAATCATTTTGGCCGGCTCAAAGGACTGCCATTTAGGTCATGTTTCCGTATAGATAGGACATGTATGCATGTAGAGTGTTCGATATTCACTCTCTAATGAGAAGTTGAAAAGTGCGGCAGCTGTTGGAAGAATAAAAATCATTTTGGTGGAAGGGAGTTTTTCTGCTTGAGAAAGAGGTAAAGGAAGTGTCATTTGTTGTCAGCATTCTTTTAACATGTAGGTGTCAAACAAAATTTGAGGCGAGAAGAAGAAGCCAGAAGATGTTAGGAAAAATAGAATTAAAGATCAAGCAGCTTCTTCTCAATCGCCCTCCCCCGCCGCTGAGAATAGCACAATCGAAATCCCATTGGAGAAAAATAAGATGAAGCAACCAATGAGAAGAAAGAAAAGTCGGCGAGCGAAACTCGGAGCGTCGTCGAGAGAAAGAGAGAAAGATAAGGGGAGAAGCGATATCGAGACGAAAGAGGAAGGAAGGAAAAATGAAGGCGTCCGAATGCAATATCCAGAGAGCGTGACCAGGGCTCGCAAACGGGCAAGAGTGGCGAGCAGGAATCTCCGAGGACGAGACGGACGGAATTATTCGGAGCAGTTCGGAAGCTTAGAAGAAGCGGTGGCCGATAAAGACGTAGCAACGGCATGTAGCGCTATCAGGAAAACCACGTCTCGACGGAATGTTAATGCCAGGCATTCTAGTACGGAGAGAGCACGAGGAGTTCGCAAAGAGAACTCGCATCATCCGCTAGCCAAGGGCCGTACTGCAGAGCTTCAGCATTGGACAGCGAAGCCAACAGCTCCGGTGGGTCATCGCACTCGAACTTTCTACTCAGCGCGGAAAAGCCAACACAGAGATATTACGAGCGACAACGATTCCCCGAGGGATTCGGCTACAGCAGTTATATCTACGCGCAATGCAGGTAAAGGGGGATCTCCCAAGTCACGTGGCCATGGGGCTCCTCAAGCCTTGCTTCCCTTAGATAAATTAGCCAGTAAGATAGTTTCCTATCAAGAATATTAGTAGTTTTATTTAGTCTGCTAAGTGATATTTGTATTGACAAAAATAACTGTCTTGCTATTTTCCCATACGATATAGTGGCTCCCGAACCAGTCCTCCTCACCTGCCTTTGGCAAGAGTTAGAAGTTCCCGACGCGGTCGACAATATAGTGTTATGTCAGCCAAGTGCATCGGATCAGCCAAGAAAGACCAACGGAATTATTTATGTTTGATTTGTTCAAATTACATAGTATTCGTGTAGCTTTTCACGATAATCGTCAATTGAAGGTCCATCATTAACTTTGCTTTAGACTATGTATAATTTATTAATTGATGCTAATTTCATTATTACGGCCTTCTAATCATTTGTGTCATGAATCAAGAACTATTGCAGACCTTGTATGGATATTAATTCTACTTTCCAAAATAATTCATTAAAGTTCATTTATTCGTTTACTCAGCTCGATTTGTTCCTTCTCTATCATAATTCCGAAATTATTAAGAATTATTCATGATAATAGGAAATTCTGTATTTTTCTAAAGATCTATATCTGAGGGGTAATATTTTTTAAAATATCGTCATGTGTATTCACATAAAATTTGTTATTTCTTTTTTTTTACTTTTTCATCCTGTGATTTAATGTCTGTAAACAGTGTGGGCAGTTCCTAATAATTTGAAACATTCTTTTTATCTTTACAAGTAGGATCCGGGAGTGCTTCTTTTCTTCATGTAATGTTGTTTCAGTGTTAAAAGAAACAAATAAGAGACAAATTTAACGCACCATAAAATTAAAAATTGTGCTAATCAAAACACTTGGAGCTCCATATATTTTGTTTGGATTTCTCCAAGTCTGTAGAAAATTCCTTTTCCCATGATCTCTCTCCTCATTAATATACGCAATGGCACACATTTTAATCTAATCCTGCTTCATCCTGTTTTACAGTTACAAGTGCTTCAGACTATTTTATGTTCAGATGAGAACTGTAAATTGTTTTTGTTATTTTTGTTTATCTGTAATGCTTAATAACAACATGACTGTGTCAAAAGTAATGCTATTATCTTTTAATCTTAATTTCGATGGTGTAATCACGTTTTTGTTTTTTTTAGTGTCGGGCATGGTTCACATGTAGAAAACAGGTCGAAAATCATGTACGGTCCTATCAAGTACCCCTAAAGATAAAATAATATTTTTTAATTCTTTGCGATAGGAAACTCAGCTATCGATGTGGGGTTTGCTCCTACCAAGATGTTTCGTCACTAGGTAGCGAGCTTGTTGTTTTTCCCATAAGCTTCTCACGCTCTATTATAATCTGTACTTACTTTTTGATGCTCTAGCCGAATTTAAAGCCAAATCAAAAAATTTGGCAAAAATTGGCAATAGAACGACCTACTTCGCAAATCCAATAACGAGGTTTTTAACATCGGTGAAAATAATAGTTCAGGCCATAATCTAGAATTGTTCCGGAACCCAAATATTTTCTCTTTAACTCCATGGCGTTGCTTCGCTGTTCCGACAATAATTCATTGTCAGTGTGATGTATCAATAACAGTTCCTCTTTCTTGTTTCTTTTAAAAGGTTAATTGTGAACTAATTTTTTTACTTTAAAAATGTTAATGTCGTGTCAAAAATATTATTCTTCAATGATTATATATGATAAACATAATATTTCAATGCATATTGGCAAATTTAGTTGTTTTTTTTTATAAAATAGAAGCTGATAAACCATTACATTATGACCACCTGTTTAATACGACATAGGACAAGCTTTTGGCAAAACCAGGGACATTCAGTGAGGCATTGACTCGAGGTATCTGGAACCAGGCGCTTATCAGCTGGTCCTCCAGTTTCCATGTACTGCGAAGTCGTATCCGTCGCACTAAGGTGTCAAGTTTCTGTTGGAAATAGCGTATCCGCACTCGACCGTCCACGTGATGGACCAGAAAAGGAGACTCGCTGAAAAGGCAAGTTTCTTCCTGTATCTATAGTCCAATTGTTGTGCTCCCTGGACCACTGTAGAAGGATTTGGCGATGGCTATCCAGACTCTATATAGAACGCTATGCTGAACTGTGCGCAGAGACGCTTTGTCTGGGTCGTCACTGTTTTAGCTGCTAGTGATTTGGACCACCGTAGCCCTTCGTTCACAGCGTACAATGCGTGCTAGTCTTCACTCTCCCTGAAATCAATGCAACGTGGATGGCTAATCTTCGCTCTCCCGGAAATCAATGCACAGGAAGACGACGACTTGTCGTTTCTCCATCCGTACACCACTTTTGATAAGTACTCACAAGGACTGCAAAAACGCACCATTTCCGAGATCGACATTCCGAGACGCTTGACTATAGAATAAGGAGGACCTTACATGCACACCGAAATTTTCACAAGACGTCATGGGCAGAAAACCACACACCAGCGATGCTATCCGCCTTCTAAACAGAAAAACCGGTGAACCCGAACCGATCATGGAGAAAGAGATAGAATTCTCGAAGAAGGCGGATAGCATCGCTGGTGTGTTTGTAGTAGAGTATACCCTTCTAATTAAAGTGAATAAGAAAGCCTTATGTAATATATTTTTGATACTACACACTTTTATTACGTGTTTTAGATATTATAATTTTTATGCAAATTGTAATTAATTTATATAATGTTTGCATTTATTAGAACTGTATAAAAGTATATTTTTTATGATTAAAGAAGGTATATTTTTTAATAAACAATTTTGTGCATTTAAAAAAAACTTCAAGGCGAAACTTATTTTCCGCTTTATATTTAACTTTGTTTTTTCACTTTTTTGTAATCTTGAGGAAATGTTGAGGTTAAAAAGTGAAATCTTGTCACGGAATTTTAATGATTCCGTGGGCATAGGTGATCGTCTGCGCTCCAGAGTATTTATCAATTCGCAACGAAAGCGAAATCGTCCTCGACCACGTCATGAAGAGCATCAGCTCGCAGCAGCCAATGAGGGAGGAGCGAGCCTCTCTTCTGCGAGCTCGTCGAGAGGTCAACGACGGAGCAGGAGAAGGAATTTGGCGGCTACCGAGCGAGGACAGAGCAAAAAGAAACTCCTGGATTCGAACGACGGAGGACATCGTGATTGTCTGGTTTCGTCTTCGACGGAGGAGCGGGCTCGTCCTCGAGGGATTTCAACGGATTCGGCTACGGAGGCGGCGAGTGCCTCGCCGTGTGAGTCCGCGCTGTGCCGAGAAGCCACGTTGGCGGAGAATGCGTGCGCAGCAAGTTGCGAGTCTCCTCAACATAAGAAGGCTTCTACGACGCCAATCTACGGGCTGCCTCGGGTGCCGAGCGTTGCGGTCGTCTATCAGCTATACTCATTGGTGAGTGTTTCATTTTCGATATGCCTTACGGCCGATATCGTGCGAAAATCCTTCCCCGAGCTAAGTCGCCGTAAATTGCAGTTTAATACGCAAGTGTGCGGTTTTTGGCCCGGAGGCATGCCGGCTTACTTCGGGAGCGACTTTGGCTTCGTCTTTTTAAAATCCTAAGAGAAATGTGCACTACCGTTTTGTGTTTTGCCGTAATGTGTTAGACCACATTCATTTAGCCTGAATTTTCTTGTCTAGTGATCTATTGTCATCGCATAAATTTTCTTTAATCTTATTATTTTATATCTACCTGTTCCCACAGGTTTCTCTTGTGGCCTCACGTCAAATTGGGTGAAAAGATTATCTCATAACGTGTAACTCGTTTGTAATCTTTTACATTTGTATTACTATTTATTATTGGACTTCCCCGGACTTGGAACTTTACCATTTGTGACTTTTCGACTAAATTTATCTGTCAAATTCTTGTTCCCATTGTATGGACAGTTATCTTTCGCGAGTGCGCCGTTCCGAGCTTTTGTTTGCTCTTGTGTACGCTACAAAAGTTATGTAATCTGTTTTTGTATTTTTGTGCATTTGCTTTGTGTTTCAATACATGCATTTAGTTTTAAGCCTTATTTGCTGTATTGTTATTCAAGATATTTTTTTGTTAGCTGAGAGGTTCGTTCCTAGGTAATGGGTTTTTAAGGCCGACCCAGTTAACTTGCTGTATTCCTAGTTACCTTATATCCAATGTTTTGTTTTAAGCTATAAAATTTTCCGGCTATTAGACTTTAGCTCTTAAGTTTAGCAGCTCGGCTGCCGGATATTTTATTATATTATATTTATCATTTGAGTCATTTATTCTTGTAGCTTTATGTGCTTTAGTTTTAGCTCTTAAGCTTTGTTTGAGGTTAACTGACTTTATGATAATTGTAAAGGCTACGTTAGAGCCTTTGTTGTAAATTACTTTTAGGTGATTTTGGTAATTACAGTTTTTGAACATTAAGACATTAATTGTCGTATTCAATTGTTTAGCTTGTGAGCTTTGGTTAGGTTACAAGTTTAATTATAATTGTAAAGGCTTACGTTAGAGCCTTGGATGTAATTTACTTTTGGGTGAATTTAGTAATTAGTTTTTGAACATTAAGACATTAATTGTCGTATGCATTTGTTTAGCTTGTAAACTTTAGTTAGGTTACTAGCTGATTTGTAACGTAAGGACCTACGTTTAGGCCTATGACGTAATTTATTGGTAGGATAAGTGTACCTTGAAGCATAGGCTGAAATTGTAAGCTTGTTCGTTAAGCTTTGGTTATTTTGCACTGAGGTGCACGTAAGATTTAATTTAATTGTATTCACGTTGATCATTTATTTATTTACATTTTTGTGATATTGTGCAAATTATTGTTTCTGCAAAGAGGTGCTCTTTTGACTCCTCTTTATTTTCAATACTTTACTTTATTTTCAATAAACTTTATCTTTGTATTACACTATTTTGTGCGCTGTTACATGCTATTTATTATTCCACTGCGCTACTCATAATTGCTCATTAGATACATGTGACAAATCTACAATAACAAGTGTTACAATTCTGTCTGCTTTCCATTTGAAAATTATTCAGTATTATAATAAATAATAACTATCATTAATTTGGATTTTATGACATAATCAGAGTCTGCACTTAAAAATTTAATAGGATTCAACACAATCTTAACCTCTAAGTCTATCATCATTTCATCGCGTGTACTGCAAAAGCATAAATCGGATACATTCGTTGATAGATATGTATGTAAAACTGCTATATTATACCTTACACGTGGAGATATTTCATATAGATCTTAAGAAATCGGAATAAATAAGCCCCGAGTACTTGTGTACATACGCAGAAAACACGCTTATACGTTTCCTTAACCGTTAAGCGGGTGCTGTGAATCGTAGCCAAAGAACGTAGCCTGTTTATGTTCCTTGTCGTAGGCCACGCTGTGAATTGGCGACATTTATTAAAATGTTGATGTGTTTTGTTTTTACATCTAGCCTGAGTATCACTCTTCTATTGACGTGAAACAACAGTGGGAAGATTGCTTAGAAACTTTATTAACCTTTCGACCCATGCCGATTAAGAAATTGTGCAACTTCAAATAACGAATACCATTTAATCTCATGCGGACAAGAAATAAATCCGCTATCGGAAAACAAAAACAATTTGCCTTACATAATTCTTACGCTAATTGCACGCCGAATACCACTCACACACGTTTCACTCCTGAACACTCGAATAAATGAGGGTAAATAATATTTCACTCGCGAATAGAGGTTTCTCTCTTTTCTCTCTACACTCCACTTTCAAGATGATCGGGTTTTCTGTTCACCCAACTGCCAGTGACGTCACGTGCATGTAATTTCGGTGTGCATGTAAGCATGGATCTCAATACAAAACTGGATCGCTCACGCCTATGGAAGGAACGTTGAAAATGCGTAACCAAAAAGATAATCGGAAGTCACAGGTCCCGGAAGTAGTACACGATAAGAACGGGGACAGTTCTTTCTGCTGCAGCAGATATTTCATAGTTTTTCTACTGAACTATACCTTGTCTCAGCTTCAGTTGAGAGTGACGTCACGAGTGAAACGGTTACAGTTCGCCCGCATGAAAAAATAGTTCGAATAATTTTCTGCATAAAAAGTTCAAAATTCTTTCTGGAATCATATTTCATATTTTTTTCCTCGATATAATAAAAAATCGGCGGATAGAAAAGCAATTTGACGAAATTAAAAAAAAAAAATGAAATTAAGTCAGTCTGTAGTCGAGATTATTTGATTGTAAAATGGCGGCGTCTCTTGTTCCTGCGCGAAAGAGATGTGTCAGAAATGAAAGATGATCTGAGTTTTCACGAAGAGGATTAAAATACTTTAAACATTAATTTAAAAAAATGATATCTGATAGACACCATCTACTTTCTAGAAGCCACGCGATTAAAGGATGGTGTAACGTAGTATACATAGCCTTAGAATAACTTATTCTTTTAACGGTGGAAGGGTACGATGTTGTGCATTATGTCTGGTAAGGGACCTCATTCCATGACGTCACTCTCAACTGAAGCGAGGCCTACGAGATAACAAGGCCTGGAAGCGAAAAAGTCACCTGACCATAGCAGTCCGACCAACAATCAAACCTTCATTGTTTTCAACAAACGAAAAAATATTGACTGTTAAAAACCAAGACTGAAACAATGATGGTTACATTGTTATTCGGACTTCTATGGTCAGGTGACTTTTCCGCGTCCGAGCCTGTCTCTCTAGTTGGCTCTGCAACTGAAGCTGAGACAGGGTATAGGTGAGGAACTGCATCAATCTCAATTCATTAAAAAAATCATTTGTGCCTTTTTAATTTTAAGATTAAAGTCTTACGGCAAAATCTTTACAGCAAAACAGACAAATGTGTCAATCAGAAGAAAATTTACCAAATTTATCACATTTAAAAATATGTAAACTGCAGAGATATTTTCAATTGATTTTGTGTAACATTAACCGTAAATAAACAGGTAGAAGAGTAATGTTTCCATTAAAAATGTAATTTCAAAAATGAGTCAAACTTGCCTTTTAATTTTTCAACCATACAACTCTAAGAATGATTTTTTTTAAATATTATAATGGATTAAAAATAATGTAAATAATTCTCAAATCATTTCAATGATGAGGATTTTATTTACAAATTTCTATTTTGATTTATATAATTTTACAGTAAGAACAAAATGAAATGAAAATAAACATTTGAAATGATTTTCAGTTTGTTTTCCTCCTCATTATTCCAACTAATTATTAAAAAAATTATAGAATAAAATGATAATTTTTTAATTTCTCAGAAGCTTTTCTGAAAAGGTAAGCTCTGTATACATCTATTAAATAATATCAATAGAATATAAATTCTCTATGCTGCTGAGATCAGCTGAGCTCCGTCCATCTATCTCAATACAAAACTTGTATTGAAATCGATGTCCGTCCCCGAACTTAACGATGATATTGCCTGGCTACCAGGCAATTTTGGTTACGGATTCCTCCCATAGGCGTGAGCGATCCAGTTTTGTATTGAAATCCATGCATGTAAGGTTCTCCATAGAATAAGGAAACACAGAAGCAGCAATCGTGTGAGTCACGAAAAACAACCACCGCTCGCAGCGCCACTAACGGCATGCTATACTAACAGTGAAGGGCGAGGCGACGCAGGAACGCATCAATATTACGGAAATGTTAGAAACGATTCAGTTAAGGACTAAAAAAAGTAACAAAAAGAGGGTTTGTGTGTCGTGGAATATGCAAAACACATAATTCTTGTAATAATTATAATATTTTTTAATGTTTAATATTAAATCTTTAAAGCCTGGTGGGATTTCACTGAAAACACAACTCATGATCTTCACCCCCCTCCCCGGCTGCTATGACCATCATACAGCATTCGTAAATCCAGGTCCATCCAGAGACCCAACTCGTCGGCCTCAGGCCATACAGGCATTGGATGGACTTATTGGATTACAATGAATAATAACAAGAAGCTAATCCTCCCGAATAAGGTATAGGAAAGTAGCGGAACCCTGAGATCATCTATTTCTACCTTTTTATCTCACTTTTTAACCGCCCTCCCTAATTATTTAAATCGAAAATTGATTTTCTCGAACTTAGTATGTAGAAAGTGTAAAAGAGCTCTATCTTCTTTCGTTGCTCATCATTTCCGATAGAATGATATATGGTATTGTTCATATGTTGTCATATGTTGTCATAGATCTAAAGACCAAGTAACTACCACCCTCACAATTCCGACCCCATTGGGACAAACTTCATAGTAAGGCTGATCTTGCTTAGAGGAATCTGCATACCGAATTTCTCACCTTTATATGCATAAATACGCGGAGACCTTTTGGTCCCCTCTAATTTCCGCCCCCGAAACTCCGACCCCAGTGGGCCAATCAAAACCAAACTAAATAGTGAAGGTGCACATGCCCATAGTAAGCTGCATTCCAAATTTCAACCTTCTACCTCAAAAAATGCGGAAATTATGAACGGGACGGACGGACACACAGAAAACAATTGTGAAAACAATAAGTAGCTCCGTTCTTCCGCTACTTAATACTAATAAAGCTACACTATAGGATCACAAACTCTACGTAATTTTTGACATGAATTAATGTTGTATCACCTGCTCTAATCCTTAGGAAATCTGAAAAAATATATTTTTTCACTATTCCCACGATTATTACTGCATCCAATTGCTGAGAAGTAATTTTCTTCCGTGATACGCATATCGGCGATCTGAAAGTTTTTAGGGGTTTCTCTAATATGCGTCAAAAGGGAGCAAAGGAAATTGTACAATTACTGAAAACCAAGTTGAGTTATTATATAACTTCTAGAGATTGTTCTGTTCATTTTCATCTGTAATTATCCCGGGCAATGCCGAGTGCCTCTGCTAATTAATAATAATGGTTATTCTATTACACAAAACAGGTGATTCAAAACTCAACGTACAAACTTTTAGGGGAGGTTGTGCGAGCGATTCTAAGCAAAAAATTCATATGAACGTGGGTCCGAATTTGAACAATAACTTTGATATGAACAGAAATGAAAATGCCGCCACCAAGATCAACAAATTAATAACTCAAATTCCGTAACACCTAGGATAATAAAATTTGGAGGAATACTAGGGTACATACTCTAGTTTCGTGCATACCTTTGGCCAAATGTTCCTGATTTCCACCGAAAACCACCCAAATGGGTGGATTTCCACTTTCTTGGACACTTTTGGCAGAATTTTCCTGTTTTCCAACGAAAACCACCCCAATTTGTCGATTTCCAGTTTCATGCAAACCAGATCTTTTCATCACATTTACATGAAATCCAAATTGGACTGAAATAACAGAACAGTTGGCTCCATACAAAACTTCAATTTATAGATACGATCTCGTCGCGATAGTCTTTGGTTGAAGTTGAAGGCATTTGTCGACAGTCTGACTAAAAACTCGGTGCTGGGAAGGTGGCGATATGGATGAACGTCATTGAGTTCCAGAAAAGAAGTAATGAATTAGTTAAGTGAAACCAATATTAAATGGAATGATTCTCAATTTAAAAATTCTTTATTTTTACAAAAGATAAAACTAATATGTCTGCCGAAATTTTAGGCATGAAATCGAATTCGAATTATTACAGGACATAAGACCACAAAAACAAGCTATTCGAGGAAATCAAAATTGTCTTTTCGTCTCTGCTATTTTTCTTCTGTGGAATTTAAATTTGGAACTAACGTAGTCCGCTAACGAAGTGTGTAAGCCGTAAAGGAATATGGCAATATAATTTTAATTTGTCGTTGTCGCATTGTGGGGAAGTTAAAATAGATAATGTGATTTCCGCAATAACCCAAAACAATTAATAAATTATTAAGAAACCAGGTTTGTAAGATAATCAAAAAGATAATATCAGTATAGTAAAAAACTGGCTTGTAAGCTGCAAATATATGAGTAGCTGATGAATCAAGACTAAAAAAAAATAGCAGTTAACAAAAAAAAAAAATTTTAATTTCAAATCATTTATGATTGAAGGAAATTTATTTTGAATACAAAAACTTGTTCAAGAAGATAACTAGAAATACATATTTGTAAAAATCAAAGTAGTTCTTATAATTAGAAAAAACTTACAGGATGTTCACTCTTCATAAACAAAAAAGTAATATTTGGATATAAACTTAAAAAAATTCAAAAAAAAAAAAACCCGGAAAAGCTAATCCTCTTAATAACTACAATAAATTATATCCAAACGTACGCCGTGAAACATTTATGATTAAGTAATGTCATGACAAGAATATGCTGCAATACTAAGGACCACTATCAACTTCATAGCTCGTATCAGTAATTCTCTTCTACATTTGCACCATTTATTGAACTTATACACACGGTAGAATGATGTTTCTACTACCCTCCCTAATTTCCAAATAATCTCCGTCCCGTTCTATGGCCTTCCTCCAGCGAGACACAAGGGCGTGTACGCCCTGTCGGTAACAGTTCTTCTTCTGTGCACGCAGCCTTGTCTTCACTGTGCGAATCACCTCTTCGTCATCCTCAAAATATCTTGCGCGAATGGCATTCTTCAATGGCCCAAACAAGTGAAAGTCTGAGGCGTTAGATCAGGGCTGTAGGAAGTATGGGGTAACACTGTCCAACCCTATTTCGTGATGTGTTCCGACGTCCTGAAACTAGTGTGAGGGCGAGCGTTATCGTGTTGAAGTAAACAATCAGCTGGATTGTTATGGCGTCCAAGTCGCTGGAAGCGCTTCTTGAGTTTGGTTAATGTGTTCACATATGTCTCAGAATTAATATCACTGCTTCTCCGCATCACATCAATGAGTATGACACCATCACAGTCCTAAAACACAGTGATCATGAACTTAACAGCTTAAGCAGTTGCTTTGAATTTTTTCTTCTGTGGAGAGTGCGGATTACGCCATTCCATCGATTGTCGTTTTGTTTCGGGCTCAAAATGGTGCACCCAGTTTCATCAGCTATCACAATCCGGGACAAGAAGGCTTCCACCTCAGCTTCAAAACGTTGCAGCAACTCAGAAGAAATGATTTTTCTCAGAGCTTTGTGTTCCTCCATAAGACAACGCGGAACCCATCGTGAACACGTTTTTGTGTAATCAAGAACAGGGATGATTTCACCCACACTTCCTTTGCTGATTGACAGCTCCAGCGCTAACTGTCGAGTCGTTCAGCATCGGTCCTGACGAATGAGTGCATCAGCACGCTGCATCTTCTCAGGTGTGACAGCCGAGGATGGCCGCCCCGACCGCGGCAAATCTTGGAGCTCCGCCGAACAGCTTTCTGATGGCCTCAACCTTCTGTCCCCAGCGGCTTTCGTACTTCTGTCGACTGCTGATGCTCCATAAACTGCACATAAACGTTTGTGAATGTTTCTTGCTCCACAGTGAGAAATTCAATGACGACACGCTGCTTGTAACGTACATCACTTACAGACGACATGTTGTTCCATAAAGCTTTTGATTAGGAGCTTTAGTTGTTCCAAACATACGTACACTATCTTTCGGAAAAAACGGAAACTTTGGGCGCGCACTCCGAAAACTTCAAAGATTGCATTTCTCAAGTTCGCATTCGTACCATTCTTGGGGACGGAGAAAAAATTGTGGTTCATTACTTTCTGGACTACCCTCGTACAATACCAATTCAGTTGTGCACCAAAGAGATTCAATGACATTTGCAGCTCAACAGAATTGAAAAAAGGGGGTCTAATCACAGACACTTTAATAAAGCAGAAGCTTCTTTTACAAAAGACAGACTTATCTCACTCAATCACATGAGTGTTAGAGACCAGAAGCCTCTTACTAAATCTGTATTCTGTAAACTATACATGCCCCCATACAGTGGTTAGGAGTTTGGGTGCTTCAAAGATTCTGTGAGCTATGCTAATTGTAGCATGCTATTTTAGGGTCACCCTTACCAGAAAGGTCATGTTTGAGAAGTGAGACGAAGAATATCCAAACAAACATACATCTCATGATGTCAAAGAATGAGAGAATTCATAGTGCCTCGGGTGTGGCGCAGGTTAAAGTCACCCGCGTTCGGGAGTTAGGCAGAGGTTCTCGTTCGAAAAATAGTCGAAAGTCTCCCGGTTGTTATCTCAGAGCAATACCTTCGAGAAGTGCCATCAGTCCACTCGCTATGCGCTAAGGGAAACGGTCGGGGAAAGCGCATGCCTTTACCGAGAAGGAGAAACTGGAAAAGCGACAACGGGATCGGGTGCTGTCAATCGGCACTTGGAACGTATCCTCCATGACAGGAAAGGAATCCGAGTTGGTGGAGGAAACCCAACGATATCGATTGGATATTATAATATTACCGCTACGAAACGTCCGGGTTCTTGAACTGTGGACTTAGAAGTAGGGTGGAAGCTCTTCTTCTCAGGTGTCGACCCTAACATGACTGCCCATACTCACAAGTCCCCGGCTGGCAGATTATGTTGCAGATTGGACCCCCTTAGGTGGAAGACTGTGTCTCATGAGGCTTCAGATAGCGAGACGGTATCTGTCTCTATTCATTGCATATGCTCCGAATGCAGTCACAGAATACCCACTCTTTCTAGATGAAGTTGATGCTGATCTTAGCAGAAGAGGGAGTGCAGATTCTGTCGTCTTGGTGGGCGACCTCAATCCACACGTAGGGGCTGATGACCAAACGTGGAAAGGTGTGATTGGAAGAAATGATATCCGGTGCGTGTGGGAGGTGCTTGTTGGATCTCTGTTGTAACAATGGACTTTCCATCACAAATACCTTCTTCCAGGACAGGGATGTCAATAAGTATATCTGGTACAGGATGCAATGGACCAGAAGTCACTGATTGTTTTGTAATCGTATCAGCCGACTTATTCCCATTAGTATTAGCTACTCGTGTGAGGAGAGGGGAAAAACTATCAAAAGTTGCATTCTGATCTATATTGCTGACTTGATTATTTAAACAAAAGAAAAGGTCCAGGAATAGCAATATTGGTAGCGTTTTTATTTCTAGTCGTTCATAGTTCCTGAAGATGAGATGATACTCGAGACGCTTTGAACACTTAATAAAGATGCTACCAATAATGCTATTCCAGGACCTTTTCTTTGGTTTAAATAATCAAAACTATCACCTCTTGTTGTCTGCACTTTGTGGTTCTCTGAATTCATGCCAACCAAGCGAAATACTAGGTCAGACAGATTTGGCGCATCAAATGGGAGGCATTGGAGGATAGAACTGTGAGGAAGACCTTTGCAGATAATATATCTTCAAGTTTCAAAGAACTGCCCAGTGATCGTGATAATGTTGAAGAGGAGTGGCAGTTGTTTAAAACTGCTGTGAATACTTCAGCTGCATTGTGCTGTGGTCGTAAGCGGCTGACTATGGCGCAGGGTGGTAAGAAAAGGGCTGCATGGTGGAACGAGGAAATCCAAGAAGCTGTGATGGCAAAGAAGGAAGCCTATTTACCATGGCTTGCAAATAAGTCACCTTCGAGTCGAGTGCGGTACACTGAGGCGCGAAAAGCAGCAGCTGAGGTAGTATCAGCAGCTAAAGCCAAGGCCTGGCAGAAATTGGAGGCAGACTATGGTTCGGTAAACAAGGTATCTGGCAGACCGTGCGCCATCTCCTGGAAAGAAGTCTCTTTCATCATAAACAATGAAAATTTCAGATGGGAGTCTTCTGAAGACGGAGGAGAGCGTATTGCATAATGGAAGGAATACTTTGCATCTCTTTTTAATCCGGTGGCAGCAACAACTGAGGCATCACCTTGAACCAGAGAATAGCCACTGTAGTATCACCGAAGGAGAAGTTATATGGGCAATTAAGTCCCTGAAGACTGGCAAAGCTGCAGGTGATGATGAAATCCGGTACGAGATGTTAAAGGCCAGAAATCTGTATGGTATCCTGTGGCTGACTCGGGTGTGTCAGGTTGCTTGGATATCTGGCCAGGCCCCTAAGCAATGGCAAACAGGACTTGTGATCCTTATCTTCAACGGAGATCAGAGAGATTACAACAACTATAGAGGCATCTCTTTGCTTAGCATTCTTGGGAAAGTGTACGCTGAGTGTCTGGAGAAGAGAAGCCGGGAAATAGTCGACTCCAAACTGTCGCGGGAGCAGTGTGGTTTCCGATCTGGCCGAAGCACGACGGATCACATCTTTGCTCTAAGGCAAGTCTTTGAGAAATCCTGGGAGTATGCAAAAGAGGTCTACGCTTGCTTTGTGGACCTTGAAAAAGCATATGACAGAGTTCCTCGGGAGAAGCTCTGGCAAGTGTTACAAGAGTATTGAGTGGATGGGCAATTACTGTTTGCTATCATGTCTCTGTACGAAAGCTCTGAGTTGTGTGTCCGGATAAATGGTATTAAGTCAAGACCGTTCATCGTGAATGTTAGACTCTGCCAAAGGTGCGTACTGTAACCCCCTCTTGTTCATTATCTTTATGGAGTGGTTAAACAGTGACAGCCGAGGCGATGAACGACTGCTTGGTGGAGAGGTTGCTCTTTGCTGACGACCTTGTCCTCCTTGGGTCTTCTCGCGCTAACCTTCAGCATGCACTAGACCGGTTTGCAGCCAAATGTGAAAAAGCTGGGATGAAGATCAGTGCGCACTCTTATGTTAGGAGAGCCCCCATTGAGACAGATGGAGAAGTTCAAGTATATCGGGATTGCATTCACAAGTGATGGGTAGCAGGAAAAAAAATGGATGCTTGGATCGGTGCAGCAAGCAGTGTCGGAACGTACTGTGGCGATCCGTGGTAACGAAATGCGAGCTGGGAAACAAAGCCAAGCTCTCCGTCTTCAAATCTATCGCTGTCGCCATTCTCACCTATGTCTTGAGTCTTGAGTAATGACCGAAAGAGTGCGATCGCGGACACAAGCGGCCGAAATGAGATTTCTTAGAGGTATGGCAGCTGTTACCCTACTAGATAGAGTGTACAGCAGCACAATAAGGGAGTCTATAGGTCGAGCCGCTACTTTTCCGCATTAAGAGATCTCAGTTGCGCTGCTATGGCCACGTGATACCGATGCCGCAAACTGGTCTTCCTAGGCAGTTGTTATTTTCCAAGCCGGTATGTAAGAGACCAAGGGATCGGCTTAGAACCAGGTGGCTAGACTACATGGAGAATCTGGGTTCGAGTCGTTTGGGTATTACCAGGGAGGACACGCTCCTGACGGAGGAAGATCGCGATCGCTGGAGATCCTCCATACGGCTGCTGCCCCCGCGACCCTAACGGATAAGCGGGTTTGAAAAGTAAGTAAGTAAACAGAATAAACACGAAAAAAATATAAACAATATTAAATAGATAATTTACCAAAAAAAGGGTAAGGAAAAGTTATATTTTGATGTAAAACGCATCCCAGAAGGTGTACATGAAAAAAAAAAAACATATGTCTTCTGATATCAAAACCAAAGTGTTTTTAATATCAGAAGACTTGTTGAGCAATCAAAATATCTAAGGCAAACGCATGAATTAAAAGTACATTTTCTATTTTTTTAGAAACTAAATTTTACAAATGCTAAGAATTACACGGCCACGGCATTCAATAATAGCAGCAAACGGCATACACATAATAATGCTAGCATTAAATTACATGGTGAAAAAATAACTAAATCGAATGCATATATTTCAAAAAAGATATCAATACAGAATAATGGAATTTTCTTATGTGAAAGGATTATTTAATAAATGTGTTTATTTGAACATAACATTTTTACATGTCCTTCTTGGTCTATGCATATCTCTAAAAGATATTGCAGAAACCTTTCTGAATATTTCTTACACATCACATCGTCTTATTGATTTTATTGTTTGTTGATTTTCACTTTTAAAGGACTGATATTTACCAGCTAAGCCATACTACCGGTATCGTTGAAAATTTTGTTTTTTCCAGACCTCGCATTCTATTTGCAAAAAACAAAAAAAATTACTGATTTATGATAATCTATAAAATAAAACCAAGACGAAAATTTAATTAACATTCATGGAGCCTTTACACCATTTACAATGTAAAAGAACAACATTGCTTTGGAAAAAATACGGCGTAAAGCCAGCCGCTTCTTTCTCGGCTCTTTAATATTCCTTCGTTTTATTTCCTTTGCTCTATCATTCTGTCACCTCGAAAACCTCTTCCCTGAGTCGGATTGGTTGCAGTGCGGTCGTTGAGAAGGATGATGCCCTTGGCGACAGACACCTCATGCAACCGCAACCGAAGCCTCAGGTCTCATCCAGCCCAATCTCTCAGGCACATACGTGCACAAAAACAATCAACTACTGCCTGTAAACGACCTTTCTTTCTTTACCCTACCTCGCTTCTTCCTGGGCACCCTTCTCTTTTTATTTGTCTCTCGCCATTGCCTCTAGTGTATGGAAGTAGCAATTCTCTTAGAACGAGAATATCATTTTATGGCATCCTCATTTAAGCGTCGTTTCGTGAATCAAGCACACAAGGAATGCGAGATGATAGGATGCGCAGGAATGAAGAAAGAAGAGTATATAAAGACATTTTTAGACTGACGGATGTTAAAGAATCCTGGTACAATATTAAAATACGACGACATAATATAATATTTATAGAGCGATTCAAGAATTATATTTTCTCATAATACAATTTATAGACCAGCTTTGAAGCAAAATATTCTTCAAAATCGATGGAAACCAATTTCTTCAACATCTAAGCTCCATATCACTACCAGTATCATTATTGTTGCAGTAAGCCAACTAAAATTATAACCATATCAGCCAATTAGGATTGAGGGTGCGTTCTCGGAATGACTCCGATGACTGTTCTTTTATTCGCTCGAAGTGGGACTTGGGGTAAATTCCCTTGACTCCCGGCGCATACGACTTGGCTTAAATTAAATTTTGAGAGCTTTTTTATAGTTGATGTTAGAATAACAAGTATACTTTGAAAAATAAACTTTCTTTTTAGATAATCTGCATATGAAAACTTATTTTATTAATTCTGTTTCACCTCAGTCAATAACCTACATTCTTTTGTGAGCCTTAACAAAAGAAAGTAGGATATTGCCTCTGATAAACGGTGGGGTTGGTTGGTGTGAAACAGAGTTTAGAAGTTTTTACGTGAAATATTAATAATAATAAATATAATAATAATAATAGTTTTTACGTGAAATATTAGAAGTTTTTACGTGAAATTTGATTAATAATATTATTATTAAAGCATGATTCGAAATATGTCTCAATAAGATGCGCGAATAAAGCTGTAAACGGTAGCAACAGTGCTGAGACTTAATATAACTGAAACGTCACCTCGCAATTATATATTTTTATGAAATAAAGTATACATATATACATATGAACTGTCAACACGCTAGAGCCAATAGGAAAGCGGGGAGACGGAGAAAAGAGGATGATAGTGCATCGAACGGGAGGAGAACGGCCAGCGAACTCTACGCCTTTATGAGTGCTTCGGTGAAAGGGAAGCAGGACGGCGAAGGCTTGGAAACGACGCCGAGAGCAGCGATTGAAAAGGCGGCGACGAGTGAGCCTTGCCGGTAAACTCCTAAGGCGGAGTTTCCTGAACAACGGCGACGAGAAAAGAGCAACGTCGTTTGTGCTCCAGGTTCGAGTGCCCGGGAGACGCCTTTAGCCATTGGACGGACGGTAGCGGTATCCCCAGCCAATATAGTGAGTACTCTGTTTCTCGTTGATAATAACGCCCAGCGGGAGCTTCGCTCTAATATGATTATTAAAGGAGTGTGGCCAGCCGGCCTAACTGCGTATATGCAGCAGGGGCTAGGCTTTACACTGATACAAAGTTCCGTCACGAAGACCGTTATATGGTCGTAATTTTCCTCATCCTCGTCAGTTGTGAATTTGTGTAGTTACCAGTGTTTTTGCATGATAGTGATAAGCTCTATGTTTTTCATTATTTCAGTATGCTAAGAGCAATGGAAGCTTTCCCTTGGAAAAATTTATATATGATATATTGTATCATTAAGGACTAATTCCGGACAGTGACTTTTATTGTCATAAACCAAACTCTTGTGTTAAATTGTTTGTTTAAGGACTGGAAAAAGTTTATTGAAAAATTTACATTTGTATTCTGAATTAATGTGTCGAACTTTGCCAGTGGACTTAGAAATATATTTAGTGTGCAAATCGACTTGAGCGCCTTGAGCGCATCGTTTTTGTGTGATGTAAATGAGTTAGCTCTGTGTCAATTATTGCGTCTAAGAAGTCATCTGATCTATCTCTAATTGTAATTACGTATAAGAGAAGATGGTTACTAGTTAGTAGTTGCCAATTAGCATTAAGCCTCTGTATCCCATTTATATTTATTAGCAGATATTAGTTTTAGTGCGTAAGTGATTTATTGCGTAATTAGTGAAAGCAGAGTTTGCTATTTTGCCAGTTTGTTATATTTTTGTTATACCCTTACCTGGGGTTATATTATATCTATAGCTATTAAGTTAAACTGCAATTTAGGAGTAGTAATTGCACGTCTTAAGTTATCGAATTGAATTCTTTTGTATTAGCCTTTTCACGTGTCGACAGGTGGCGCCACTTGCGCATGCGCAATGCACGGGTTGGTTGGTAAAAAACGAAAAAAGTGCTGGGCGATTATCACTTATTTTTGATAATCGAACTTATGGTAATCGAATATAAGAATTACTCGATTAATAATCGATTTTATTAATTTTTATTTTATTTTTTTTTTTGGTATTCGCATGTTAGCTGGCAAATTAGCATTAAAATTACCAGTTTTGTCTACATTTACAAGATATTCGTTATAATGAGTTATCATTGCCCTAAAGTTATTTGGCATAATGAAACACCAATGAAAATAGTGATTTGGAGTAATTTTTAAGTATTACAAAGCAATATATGTGAATGGGCTGAATTTTTATAGTAAGTAAACCTTTCTTAGGGTACATAAAATATTTATTTTAATTTATTAAAAAATATTATATAACACATATATTTAATTGACACGGAAAAGTTAGCTCATTTAAAATGTACAACTTTATTTGTTAAATTTATTTATTTATTTATTTATTTATTTATTTATTTATTTATTTATTAATAAAGATTAATGCGACACTCAACTGGGACCTGTATGGTCAAAGACCGACGAGTTAGGTCCCAGAGGGCTATTGTAATATTACAAAACAGGTTAGAAGGTTAAAAAAATATCATGAATTCATACAATAAATAACATAGCTATAAATGTCAGACGATGTGAATAAATAACCAAACTAAACCATAATAGGTAAGTTACAGAATACTGGTTGATAATAAGTACCTAAATAAACAAATATGTATCATCATGAAACAGAATGAATTAAAGACTCCAACAGCCATAAACAACGAGCATCGACACTTTACAAGCATAAACTGAAAAAAAGTGTCGAGATCAAATATGTTGCTTAAAACTAATTAAATTAGGTAATTTAGATAGCGGTAATAGTATAGTACTTTAGAGCTTTCCTAAACTTGGTATAAGAAGATAAAGTCTGGATTCCTTTAGGCAAAAGAGACCAGTTCTTCAATCCTTTTACGGATATACATCTATAAATATATTCCCGTTTGACAGTCGGTAGACAAACCTGGTCGGCATTTCCACACTGTATTCCCTTATTATAAATTTTAAGCTTTCAGTAACTTTTCGTAACCCACGGAAAACATTAAAAGTAGTTTTTCAACACATTTGGGACCCAAACTGTTTCTTTTCTTTGTGATTGTTGCTCCGGCTTTGGAAAACAATCTTTCCGATGGGATAGATGTGGCTGGTGGAACAAGGTATTTCAGAGAGACGTTTGATACAGCTGGCGAAAAAGCTGCAATTCGTACCATTTGTTTTAGCCATTTCTTTTCTTTGGTGTCTAAAAGCCGAAAAATATAAAAAAATAACGAAAATCGGTTTGGTTAAAAGCTGATGCTTGACCAACAAACGAATAAAATTTTTTCATTTTTTTTTTTTTTATTAAATGAGCTAACTTTTCCGTGTCAATTAAATATATGTGTTATACAATATTTTTTAATAAATTAAAATAAATATTTTATGTAACCTAAGAAATGTTAACTTGCTAAAAAATTCAGCTCAATCACATATATTGCTTTGTAATACTCAAAAATTACTCCAAATTACTATTTTCATTGGTGTTTCATTATGCCAAATAACTTTGGGGCAATGATAACTCATTATAACGAATATCTTGTAAATGTAGACAAAACTAGTAATTTTAATGCTAATTTGCCAGCTAACATGCCAATACCAAAAAAAAAATAATTAAAAAAAACTTAATAAAATCGATTATTAATCGAGTAATTCTTATATTCGATTACCATAAGTTCGATTATCAAAAAATGATAATCGCCCAGCATATTTTTCGTTTTTTGCCAACCAACCCGTGCATTGCGCATGCGCAAGCGGCACCACCTGTCGACAGGTGAAAAGGCTAATTCATTATTTCCTGCCTTAACGATCCATTGGTAGTTAAGCATTGTTGTTGGTTTTGATAACTTATTTACCTGTTTTATTTGTTCACACAGTTTATCTAACTAGTGTATGTGTAACGTAAGCCTTAGGCGTAAGTGCTTTGATTGTTTTAAGTTGGCTTACTCAGTTGATTATGTATATTTTTATTAAATAAACTTTCATTTGTTTTGTTATCCTACCACTGTCACGTGACTTGTTTATTCCACTGCGCCAAGTTATTAAAGTTCTGCTTCATACACGTTACAAGAAACCACTATTTCACCTAAATTTTTTTCAATGCTAAGATACACTACCCTATCAAAAGTCATAGGACACCTTCACTTTAACAGAAATACTCAAAAATATACATATTTTAGTATCTTGTTGGTCCACCTTTGGTCACGGATTTCAGGCATTCCGCACATGCGCGCAATCGACGTTCCAACACGTGCCACAGATGTTCGATGGGGTTTAGATCGGGGCTCTGGGCAGGCCAGTCAAGTTCTCGAATTCCCTTTTCATCAAACCATGTGCCTACAGCCCTTGCTTTATGGCAAGGTGCGTTATCGTGTTGAAACAGAAAAGGGCCAAAGTGCTGCCAGAGAGATGGGAGTGCTGCATTGTCCAGAATGTCTTGGTAACGCTCTGCGTTTAGATGTTCGTCCACAGAAACGATTCCACCCAACCCATACCATGAACAGCACCCTCACACCATCATAGACCCTCCGCCGAACTTCATCGTGGGCACAACACACCTTCGCAGATAAGGTTCACCATACCCAAACCCGTCCATCCGAATGCCAGATGGTGTAGCGGGACTCATCACTCCATTCAATCATTCGCCATTGATCCAGAGTCCAATGTTGTCGCAACTTGCACCATTACAATCTCCTCGCTGCGTTGCTGATGCTGATGTGAGGTTTGTGGGCTGCCGCTGTGCCATAAAAACCCATTGCATGCAGTTCTCTGCGAACAGTCAGGGTGCTCACAGTTGTTCCCGTCGACTCTGTGAATGATCTTATCAGTTCATCAAGCGATGTGTGACGGTTTGCAGTGACTACTTTACGAAGAACCCTTTGTTCTCTGGCCGACATGATCTTGGGTCTTCCAGTCCTAGACGGAACACTTGTAGTGCCTTTCTGTTTACATGCCCGGATGACGTTGTGAACGGTCGATTTCGGGATGTTTAGGAGGGTTGACATCTCTCTAACAGTTTTGTGAGATGGCACCCAACAATTGTACCTCTTTGGAAGTCTGAAAGCTCTTTTCTTTGAGCATTCACGCAAGCATTCACGCAAGCATCATCTCATAATAGCATACTCTCTGTTATGTAGTGCTGGGAAGAATGCCAACAGTGAAATTGCAAAGGAATGTCTCATTTTCATGCAAAACAGGATTGTCCCATGACTTTTGATAGGGTAGTGTATAGGGGAGACCGGGGTTAGTTGTTACAATATTTATGTTTAACTTTTCACATTTTTTAAAATTACCTTGAAGAGATTTAAAAAAATACCATTCAATTCTCCAAACATTCCTTTAATTATATCAAATTATTGTTTTGAAAAAATTGCAGTAGCTTTTGAGAAAAATTTTTTATTACATTTGCAGAGTGTCACAACCACTCCATGTAAGGGTTGGTTATTATTACACTCCTGGGGTTAGTTGTTACAAATGTTTATTTGTGCTCTATATTTAAACTTAAGCATTTCCCAGGGGGAAAAAATAAAATATGCTAAACACAAGATGTTAAACAATATGAAAAAGGATAAGAAAAACTTGACATTCATTACCATCAATTGCAATGAACACAAACAAAATAGCTATTGTTACCCACACATTTCTCATGTGCCCTTTGCTTGCATTCAGTGCATTGAATCCATTCTTCTCTGGTTTTGAATTACAGATAGGATCTGCACATACAATAGGCCTACATAAACATTCATCTTCATCAGAAATAGCCTCACGAATAGAAGGTGGTTTTTTTTTCCTTTTTGTTAGCTCTTGCTACCATAGGCCTACTGAGTTTGCGTTTGCAACACTCTTTTCCTTTTATCTGTTTCATGGCAGTTCTTGCCTCCTCTTGTTTTTTTAATATTATTTCTTGTAGGTGTGCTTGTTAACACTTCACATTTCCGTTTTATTCGGCCTTTTCTACTTTGGATTCGCTTTCCAGCTTTAGGAAACGGGCGAATATCAGAAGGACTCTTATAAGACTTTTCCTCAAGAGATTGTCGCGGATCTGGTTGCTTAGAACAGCCTGTTGTAACAGAAACGTTTGTTTGTTCAGGTGATTCTAGTAGGCCGATCGAACTTCTATGTGTTTCATCATAATTGGAGTTAGGCCTACGCGTGACAGAAGTCTTCTCAAGTAGACCAACATCAGGTTGATCAGAGCCACTATCAGATTGAATTGTTATAGGCCTACCAGGAGGCTGATCACAGGGAGCATCAGATTGAGTTGGAGCAGTAGCAGCAAAGCAATCCGTATCAGTGACAAAAGAGGGAAGGAAGTCATCATCTATAAAGACAAAGCGATAAGTTGGGAATATTCCTGCAACTCTGAATCCTGCCTGGATGTTTGCTGGTGTAGCAGCTAGCCCCGAGCACGTGTAACAACTAGCCCCTTTCGGCCATAATTGATTTAGACCTTCCCCCCACAGAACCACGTTAACCCTATCAAACTTCTGACCATATTGTCAATGGAAAACCTATCTTTCAATCAGTCTAGTTGGCAAGAATCAACTCTTAGTAGTCAGATAACAGATAAGATTTTTCTGGACGTGAAAATCCTAAGCTGACCACCCAAAATTCTAACAAAAATCTTAACTTTAAGAAAAACGCATGCAAATTGTCCGTACCAAAAAAGGAAGAAGCATCACGTGATACTTCTTCTCTGTTTCACTTCTTACCGGCCTGCCATCTGTTGATTATTTTTTAAACCTGTTATAACAACCTCCCCCTGTAACAAACAACCCCGGTCTTCCCTAGCTTGTATTATATAAAACATCTCGCAACGATGTTTCTTGAATGAATGTAACGAGTGTTGGTCAAAATTGGTTTATAATTGGTTTATAGTAGTGTTTTATATGGGAACTTTCAAAGTAAATATGTGGCATGTATAATATCTAAAAGCGTTGATTCAGCGTGTTATGAATTTTTGGAGTATACTTCATCTGAAATGGCCGCTAATAACTATGTAGCCGCCCCTTTCATCGACTACACCAAGGCGTTCGACTCACTGTATATAAACCTCTTACAGTACAAACTATCTATAACGTTCATGGACTACCCCTATCTTGGCTCACGAGTTTTCTATCAAATCAGTCCTACTGTTTAAGTTTTAATGGCATTTCCTTATCGTTACTAATTAGAAACCTTAGAGTCCCACAAGGATCAATTCTGTTAACCTTTACTTTTTAACTTATTCATAAACGATATCTCCGCTATCTTTTCTACTATTCCTTGTTCTAAAGCTGTTCTCTACGCTGACGGTTTGACTTTTATCACTGCCAATTCTGAAGTTACTTGTTTATTAATTACACTTAATTAGGCACTAACTAAATTAAAATCATGAAACCAATAAATTATTTTCCAAATGATTTTACGAGTAATTCATTTTTAATTAATTTGTTTAGATGCACCGCAATGAGTTGGAATACATATTAGTTTTTTCTTTCCAGGGGTATGGCATGAACTCATTAATCGTGAAAATTGATAAGACTGAGGTAATGACGCTTTTTCACGCAATAAACGCAACGTACATGATGTATTAATGGCCTACTACACTAATGAGCTCATCTCAACCGTTATCTCATTTAAGTATCTCTGTTTAACCGTTGCCCAGGATTTGTCGTGGGATCGGCACATTTACACTCTACTTAATAAACACAAACGTAAACAAGGCTTGATCTACAGACTTCAATATCTGCCACCAAATATTCTCCTCTTACTTTACCAAAACACTCTTTGTTTCTGTGTTGTTTTCTGGGGATCTGCCACCTCGATAAATTTAACTGAATGTTTAAATTACAGAAGTGGTTCCTTCGACCCTTTTGGGTCTTCCTAAGTCTTCCTCTGTATTTTGGTATGTTTCAAATCCCGACAATATATCAATTATTTGTCATCCAAGCCTGTTCATTTGTATTCAAAGTTTTAAAATTTTTTATTAATAGTGTCCACTTCCATAATAGTATTCACTTCAGATGCACATAATTATATAGTGCACTTCAGATGCACATAATTACTCTACGAGGTCCGCCAATGACCTATGTCTGCCTTTCTCAAGGCATAATTACCGTCAGCGTTGCGTTTCATTCGCGGGGATTCAATGCTAGGCACGACTCCCCCCCCCCCTGAATTACGTTCTATCAACTCTTATTCGCTATTTCGGAGAGAATTTAAAAACTTTTGCTATTTACATATTGCTCCGCCCTGATTTTCTATATCTCCTTGATATTATTAAGTTTACTTTGTAATCAGTAAATTATTTATAAATTTCTGTTATGCATGCAGATATAGGGTAGATATACCAGTAGTTGATAATACCAGTAATTGACAATTTACGATTTAAAGGCTTTTAATAAAGTAACAATGCAAGAAAAGGGACTGGTGTTGCCACCTCATATTAAGCAATGTATTAGGCTTCCCAGAACAGCTAAACAATTAGAAACTTTGCTCCCTATTATGGCCGCAAACACATTCTAATTGTTCAATGCCTTACCAAGTCTAAAAAACCTTGTAATGAACCACGACTCGAAGGTTTGATTACTTGAATTTATTTCATAAATGTTATGCAATATTTTGTTATTAACTTTACGTGAACCTTTTTGTGTGATCAGTGGATAATACTTAAAATAGTAACAGAATTTCAGATGATCAATGTGTTAACTGTTTTAATCCACCGTCAACTACTAGAACCCAGATATGTGTGTCAATAGTAATTGACATAACCTAAAAATTACTGATAATTTCTGTGTTTAAAAAAAAAAAACCGAACAAAAATATACTAATGTGATATAGAATGTATGGTAATAATAAAGGAAAGTGATGGTTTTAAGTGTAACTTCTTAATTTCCAGTAATTGACCTAGCCGTGTCAATTATAGGAACTTGACTGCCAATTTCTAGATCACGCACTTTAACAGAAATCTTCTAGGCCTTATTCGCCGATTCTTTTTGTTGGTCCGGAATCTTGTCACAGAGACGATCAGCAGATAGCCCAGGTCAAGTTATCTCCCAAGAAGAAAAGTACTACTGGTATTCTGTTTCCTATGATAAGAAATAGCATAGGATGAATTTTGCGAGTAGGAGAACAATCGTCAAAAATCAAGTTTTTCTACGAACAATTTGTTGGCCAAGATCTGATGATATTGCACTTCTGGAAAACACCTTCCTAAAGTTTCTGTGGTCCTTGTATTCTATATGGAGTGGACCGATTTAATCTATTATTTCAAAGGAAAAAAAGATAAATGATCTATATGCACAATTTTAGTTAATATTAAATACTTTACACATTCTTTAAAATGCTTGATTTCATCCGCTACTTTTGAATATATTCATTTTTTTGTAAAAATACATAATAAAAATGTGTAATTAAAATATTGTCAATTACTGGTGAAACTGTCTGTCAAGTTCTGGTGCAGTAACTGTCAACTACTGGTGATTCATGCATCAGTTAGGAAAAAATTTAAAAACTTAATAGCTTTTAAAGATATAATAAAATTTTGTAAACATACCAAGGAAGAGCTTTAGCAGTGAACCAGAAATACATTTATACATTTATTAAAAAGAAATTAATCCTCCCGAGTAGGATAAAGCAAGTCATCTGTTTTTACCCCTTTATCTGCACTTTTTACCTCTCCTCAAGTTTTTTTAAATCAATAAATTGATTTTCTCGAACGTAATATGTAAAAAATGTAAAAAACCTCGTATCTTCTTTCTTTTCTCATCATTTCCGAACGTATGTTATATCATATGCCATATGTTGCCATAGTTCTAACGCAAACAAGATCCCACTGGAACAGTTGCGCCTAAACTTCATAGTAATGTAGATCTTGCCTAGAGGAATCTGGATACTGAATTTTACGCCTTTACGTACCTTAATAGCACACATAGATATGTTGCCCATTCTGAATCCCTCCCTCGTAATTCCGACCCCCATATACCAATCAAAACCAAACTAATAGTGCAGATGGACATGCCCATTGTAAGCTACATTCCGAATTTCAAACTTCTACCTCAAAAAATGTAGAAATTATGAAGGGGACGGACTGACATTATAAAACCAATAAGTAGCTCCATTCTTATTCTACTTACGAGGGTCAGTCAAATGAAAACCGGAAATATTTTTTACATCTCCTTTATAACAGACAGAGTTGGTACACTAGTTTTCAATGTAGTCCCCATCTTTTCGATGCATTTCCGTCACCGAGTCGGGAAGGCATGGATACCTCGGGGAAAAAAAATCTTTATACAGTGTGTATTAGGTTCGATGATCATAAAGTACCTAGCGTTGCTCTCCGCAAAATTTTAAGCATAATTTTCCTTATTCATTTTTCAAAATTCTCAAAAAATGCTTGAAATCGTTATCCAAAGTTAGGCTATTATGACGTGATTCTAAGCCTTCTGACGTAATTCATCCTAATTATTCTTGACTATTTACGATATTTCCTATCAGCATTGAGTCAGTTTACCAGCTATGATGATTTTTCAATATGCATTTTCGCTAATTTAAAATACCAATTTATTATGGCATGGATGAATTACTTGAATTCGACTTGAAGGGGTCCACGAAAAATTCTGAAAAGTTTATACGGCCGAGCTAAGACTTTGATGGTCATATATCTGAAAACAGAATTTAAACAAGAATGATTTTACCGCCAAAGCGGACAAAGGGAGCACATTTTCATGATATAGTATCGTACATGGATATATTGAATTAATCAACATTTTAAAACACTTAAGAGAAAATAAATATGAAAACTAAATTGTAAATTACTATTTAAGTAAGCTAATGTATAGAGAGAATTTAAACGAATAAACTTGAAGAACTGAAAGGTAAATGGAGAGGGAGTTATTCCTCATACATTTAAAAAAATAAAAGTTCTTTAATTTGTAAGAATTCCCACATAATGTTAAACGAAGTGAGACTCAATTGCTGAAGCGTTGTGTGTAAGCATCTATTATGTTTTCATATTAAATTACTAAAGTGTTTCTACGTTATCGTCTACAATTGAAGCAAGCGATTAACTACTATTAATTAGCAATATGTATAACAGTAGTGAGTTTTAGATAACATTAAGCCTAACAGCATTATGCTTTTGATACAAATAAGCTATGGATAACAATAAATCTAACAACTCGTAATGAGTTGGTTGATAATTACACGCCATATCTTAGCATTGAGGGTGCTAACTATACTATATTGTACCATTAGGGCACATGCAACAAAACGAATTCCTACTATCATTATTTTCTCGTTATATTCACTCATGACACGTTGTTACGAGGTGTTTGATATATTACATGCCATATCTTAGCATTGAAAGTTCCAATGATACCATATGGTAACACATGCTACCATTAGGGCATGCGCTACTAAACAAATAACCATTATCATTATTTACTCGTTATATTCACTCATGGCACTTTGTTACGAGTTATTTGATATATTACATGCCATATATTAGCATTGAAAGTTCCAATGGTACCATATGATATCATATGGCACCATTAGGGCACGTGCTACTAATCCAATAACCATTATCTTTATTTACTCGTTATATTCACTCATGGCACGTTGTTACGAGTTGTGTGATATATTACATGCCATATCTTAGCATTGAAAGTTCCAGTGGTACCATATGGTTACAGCAATGGAGGCGTTACTTTTCAGCCCACCCTCGTAGATTACTGATGCATCTACCCTAGTTATCCGAACTATGTTACCTCTGATGTTCCGGTTATACTGTTACCTCTTGATTTATTGGTTACCCATTGTGTAGAGTTTATGATTGTCACTTATGTATGGTTCTTTAAAAAGGTTTTTAAAGTTCGTGAACTGCTTTGATAAATTCGAACTGTTTGGATACGAGAATTGTCAATAATATTTTTTTTAATTTGACTCAATTTTTCTTTATGCTACTAGTTTGTAGATTTGCTGTTGTTTGTATTATTTTTTATTTTACAGATCCGTTATCGATACCTCATTTGTAGTATTATGTTAAACATTACTTATTCAATATGTGTGTTCACTCGTCCCCATCTGTTTATTATATTTTTATAGTTCTTTTTTAGCTTTATTTTATTTTGTCTTTATTTCTGTAGTTTTTGGTTATTATCTGTGATATGGTAATTTTTTGTATTGATATTATGTTGCGCCCACAGGGACCTAATCGACTAGTTACTGGCTCTGGATAGACATTTATGTATTTTCCTCCTAACGTTAAATAAATAAATAAATAAATAATTGCTGTTAGACTTAAAATTATCAATATCTGAATTCAAAGATTGTAATCAAAGCTAATTGCTATAGCTAGTCTCTCGTTTCAACAGTAGATGATTATGTAGAAACGCATTAGCAATAGTATATGAAAGACTAACTGATATGCCCAGCATTGCTCGGGCTGTTTGTTTGATGAAATTTTTCAATACTCCAATTTGAATATAAGTATGAACACTTGAAAAATACTTAGAATTAATACAGTAAATATTCACTTCGGAAAAACGAAATAATACTTTAAAATTCTCTTATTGGAAATTTGTGTACAATTGGGTTTGGCCAGGAAAATTCGACATTTGCATCCTTAACTTTTTAAAATAACAAGGAAAGGCTATGAGTATCGAATTATTTCTGTCTATATTAAAAAATTCTTCATAAATGGATTGAGAGAGAGTTAACATAGTTATATTCAATGTCAGAGCATGGAATCATATCCTGCATGTGGTTGTTCATATTGACAGTAACAGTTTTAACAGCAAGGATTGCCCTCTCACACAGTTAGTAGTGATCTTTATATTTTTCTGTTATATTTAGATAAATATTATCCATAATTTCTCTAAAGGAAATTACGAAATTAGAAACACAATATGAAATAAAAATTTTCTCCAATTATTGGCTCATTAGGTGAAGTACCTTCACCTTTACAGCAAAAGCTTGAGCAGCTCCACGTCCTAGAAGTGGTGTTCTTTTATTTGTTTTGGAATAATTTCTTGTGTCTCTCCAAAGATTTAAATAAAAAAAGAAATAATAGTGATTTTTATTTATTTATTTATTTATTTATTTAAAGCTTTTTTGTAATTATCCCTCTTAAAACGTTTATCATTAAGGCAAGCATCATAACCGACGAAAAAGATGGTCAGATGACGTTTCAGTGCCGGGGCCTGTCTTTCTCGTCGGCTACGGAAAGCACGAGGCCAACGAGAAACAGGCCAGGGCAAAGTCATCTGACCACCGGGGTTCTGACAACACCTCCTAGATAGAAGGCCTGATAACGGAAACGTCATACATTGTCACATCATCATTGGTCGACCAAATTTAGGACTTATTATTGGTAGAAATAGGATTAACAATGGTCAACTAATGATGATATAACAATCAGTGCCATACCCAGAATTTCTTTTCGGGGGGGGGGGGGGG
>JAHWFO010066747.1:728457-793857 GCA_023313115.1 Rhysida immarginata | reverse complement strand
AAAAACCTTATCATGTGATATGATATATAAGGTAATTCATAGTGCCTTTTAAGCGCTGCCCAACACCTCGAGGCTAACTTGCAATCAAAAAAAATGCGACGAACAGTTTCAGGGACCCTGCATTTCTCGCACAACTCTGAATCGGACAAACCCCACCAATGTATGTTTCGCAGAGTAAAAAACCCTTCATGCAGGAGTCGCCACTGAGTGTCAAACCACCGATAATTGGATCTGACTGTATAAATTAATTCAAATACCTTAGACCACTCCGAATTTGGAAAAATTTGCACAAACTCAGGGTCCGATGCAACCTGTAAGTTTTCCACAAACCAAACCTTCTTGAGGCCGCCCAACTGTGCTGGGTCGACCAGTTCCAAATCTTTCAAAACTCGAGTAAAAAGTGCCTTCAGAGAAAAGTAAAAGGCCGATGAGCCTATATATACTGCATGATGGCCGCTGAGTAAAGATGGAAGACCATACGAACGGAAAAACCCATCCAAATGCAACGCAACCAGAGGAGCCCACCTAGGCGGAGGATGCTCAAAAAACGTAACGAAGATCCCCAAAACAAAAGCAGCGATTTGATTATAAATGACTGGAACTCCAATACCGCCTCTCATCCGCGGTAAACAAAGCAAGTGGTCAGACACTGGATGCCTATTAATTTGAGGACCCCAGACAAATTTTACAAACTCTTTCTGTAGTACCTTCAGATCTGCCATCAAAGACATTGAAAGAAGACACCGATAAGTAATCAAGGGGATAAGGTGCACTTTCAAGTATGTCGCTCGGATAGCCATAGATACCGGAAAACGGAAGGATCTCGCCATTTTTTGCCTACACTCAGCTGCAATCGCACCCCATTGAAGAGTATCCACCGCAGGATTAAAGGAAAAAACATGGCCCAGAACTTTAACAGAATGGCCCCACGACAAAGGAAAACTCCTCAAGGAATCCTGAGACCAATTCCCCACGGCAATACCTTTAGACTTGGACAGATTTAACGTTGACCCTGTTGACGAACTGAACGAAGTGAAAGCATTGTAAAGAACCCTCAGAGCATATGCATCTGCCGCTGTCAGAACGATATCATCCGCATACGCCAGTGAAACAATTTTCAACGAGATGAGCGGAAGCGTATAGCCCTCAATCCCAGGTTGACGGTTAATGTATTTCAAAAGAGGCTCAATGTAAAGAACGTAAAGGAGAGGCGAAAGCGGGCAGCCTTGACGTACGCCTTTCTGCAACGGAAAAACCTCAGACGACAGGCCGTTAACTGAGACAAATGACTCGGATGGCGCATACATAGATTGCAAAAACGAGGCAAATCTATTAAGATCGAGATGGCGAAAGATACTAAACAGAAATTCATGATTTACCTTATCAAATGCTTTTTCTTGGTCCAAACTCAAGACAGCCAATGACTGCTTACGCAAGAGAGCTTCTTCGATAATGCACCGTAAAAACACAAGATTGTCCGTCATACGCCGACCTGGGATGGAACAGGTCTGACCAGGATCAAAGCACTCCGACACAACCAATTTTAACCGCGACTGCAAGACCCCAGTAAAGATCTTGTAGTCTGCATTCAAAAGCGTTATGGGTCGCCAATGGGAAACCAACGACGGAGATGCGCATTTGGGAAGTAAGATAATCTTGCCAACCGTGAAAGCTGCATTAATGCTCGACGGGACTGCCAAAATAGAATTATAAACCCTTATCAAAAAGTCCCCAATCACCGACCAAGATTTTGCGTAAAATTCATATGTAAATCCGTCCACTCCAGGGCTAGATGCATATTTCCTACCAGACGGAATGTATGATAAAATCTCCTGCTTTGAGAACCTTCTTGTTAAAACAGAATCCTCCGAATGGGGAAGAACAGGAAGCAGACGAATCCATTCAAGAGTATCGTCCGACGGACGAAGCGGCGAAGAGAATAAATCTTTAAAAAAGGCGTGAAAGAAAGAAATAATATCGCCCTCTTCAGAAAAAGATTGACCATCAGAGCAAACATGAGGAACAAGACGCGCAGCCGCCCTAGAGCGCTCCTCCGCAAACGCATTAGAAGAAGCCTGGACAACCTCTTTTATCCACGTTGCTTTGGCACGAATGGCTGCCCCAGCCGCCTTCCGCACACAGAGCGCATTAATTTCAGATCGTATCTGCCTAATATCCTTCGCATATTCCCCACGGGGAGTAGAACGCTTCAGCGTGCCGAGGATCTGGGTCAACCGCATAATATGATGACGCATCCTCCTCGCGGCAGCAATACCTAGTCTTCTGAAGAACTTCTTCAGTCTTGATTTAATTAACTGCCATGATTCCAATGTAGGGGTCAGAGGTGAAGAAATGCGCACAAAGAAAGAGGCGAATTTCTGAAAATTGCTTGGATCATCGAGCAAGGAGATATTCATAAACCATTGACGATCACATCCCCTAGAGGACCCTTCCGGCAAAGACCAAGACCACGAAATAGCATCATGGTCTGAGAACGACACCGGAAGCACCACCATTGTACTAGATTGGGACAAAAAAAGTGGATCCACCAGGAAGAGATCTAATCGGTACGATTGACAAAAACCCTGGCTGAACGTATACCCGGGATCATCTGTATTTAAAGTAGGCCAAACATCAACTAGCTTATTTTGATCACAAATAGTAAAAACAGGACCAGTAGAAAAAACATTACGGACATCAGGATGTGAATTGAAATCGCCAGCCATCACCAAAGGCAAAGTAGTAAAAAAGAAAGGCGATAACTCAGACAGAAAAGCACGCCGTTCCCTTATTGAGTTAGGCGCATACACATTGATTAGACGAAACTTAAACTTTAGCAACGAAATGTCCAGAGAAATTACCCTCGAATCTAAATCACGTTCCATCGCATCCACCTGAAAGTTCGGATTAAAGATAATAATGGCTATACCACAAGAATGCGATGAAGAAGAATTAACAAAATACTTGGCTGATGGAAAAAAACTATAGAAAAAACGCAAACATTGTTTGATGTCAGGATTACTCAACTTAACTTCTTGCAGTAACAGAACATCTGGGGAGTGAATCTGAACGAACGTGGCAAGAACATTCTGCTTAAAACGAGAATACAACGAACAGATGTTGAGAGAGATGTATTTAAACGTCATTACTAGGAAGCTGGATAGAAGAATTGCCTTCATGATTACTCGCTAGTGATGGAACATTATCAGAGCTTTTCTTAGCGTGCCGATTTTTGGAACGCCTATTTTTGGACCTACGGTTTCTGGAACGGCTGCGTGACGGTTGGGACTTATCCGACCTTGCTGGCGATGGACTGGCATCGTATCCAGAAGATTGCGAGGGTGACTTTCCCCGCTGAAGCGCTGGAGAACCACTTTCAAACACAACAGAAGCAGGCTTTAAGTCATCATTAACTTCCATAGAGTTGTCTTCATCAATTATTAATTTATCATCGGATGAATCGCCAGAAATCACACCTGACACATCATTAGAGGTTATAATCTTAGAGGAAGGTGTCTTGTTCACTTCCTCAGGCAGGGCACTCCCTGATTCTACTTCAACGCAAGACAGTTTAGGCTTTTGCCCACCAGAAGATGTCGTGGGGATGGAGTGCGACTCCTTTTGGAGGAGGATCGCAATGCTGAACTATCACCGGAAGAATGGTACGGCGGCAACACAGGAAGCTCTGGGAAGGACTCACAATTTTCTGACGAGATCGATAACACAATCTCCTTTTCTTTAGCTGTTTGCTCAAAAGGATGAGAAGACGAAGGCAATCGTAAAGCTGGGGCGTAAGGACACGAATGAGCTCGGCTCACAAATCTGTGACAGTGTTCACACTTTTTTAGCAAAGGGCAATCATTCCTAACATGATCCATACGTTTGCAGTACCAGCATGAGCGGCGCATTCCTGGATAAGATACAAACGCTCGCTCACCGTGCACCATTAAGGAGTCTGGAATGTCCTTTTCCAAGTTCATTTCGATGTTAATCTCTCCGGTCTGCAAATATGCTGGGTCTTCATGCTTGATCCTGGACATCTTAAGAACTTCACCAAGTTGACTAAACACATTTAGAATGTAGGCCCATGCCACCAAAGGGGAGATACCCCGCACTAAAATCACCAATCGAGATGGATTGTAGGGAAACAAATTAATCCTGATGTCATTAACTGTAACGAACTTAGCCTCAATAATCTTCCTAGCAACTGACTCAGTTGCTGCAAGCAAACGATGCTCCGTAGCAGAAAGTTTTTGGAGGCAGATGACTGCTGGATAATCGTTCGGCAGGAACTCTGGCACGTCGATCTTGGACAGCAGGGCCTTCATAAACTCCGCCACGTTGAAGGCTCTCTCACAGGTGACGAGAATCATCCTCTCCATGGTCTGCAGTCTTCCGCTGGGCACAGAGGACGCTGGTAATGGATGGACGGGTCACGAGCACCCAGGGCGAGCCTGGGGTCATGTACGCCGACAAAATCAAATCAAAGTATGCACAAAAAAGTCACTTACAAAATGTCCAGTCCTTGAAATGTCCACTCCAGTTGAAAATCCAAAATCACAGGCGATGAAAACCAGATTTAAACACAGGCGAGCTACAATCGTTCCAGAATGTTACCCTGAGGACTATTGCCCAGCTTGGCAGAAGGACTATGAAAAACCAATCCGTCCATTCATATATAAACATGATCCACATCGGAAAGTTTATACAGAACCTCCTTTTGTTTATGGTGCAGAAGATGAAGATTCACGACAATGACCTAGTGACTGGCATACTGAAGAACTCAATGAATATGAAGTGGCATATCGAAAGTATCGAAAACCGAGGCACATTCTTGACATCAACTTTGAAGACATCAGCAACGTTTCTTTTCCGGACTGCTGGAAGATGTGATAATCTTCTTTCTTACTGTATTTTTATTTCGTTTGTATTTTCTTTCTGACAATCGTCAATCCTATTTTCTTTTATGTACGGAGGCTTGATTCAGATAAAATGAGACGACTTTGCAGTTCTGGTACGATGGTGTAATACCATGGCGCCACCATCGGTTGTGTTCGATGTGAGAACCACGTTGTTGGTCTATCGCCCGGCACCGTAATTTCCACTGAAGTAGGCTGAGTTTGAGGGACTCCATGGGAAGTTCGTTCCACACCTGCTGACACACTTTCCATAGCCCATCAACGGTTCTTGGTCGGCGACTTCCGAGCCGTCATTTCAGGAGACCAAAACCACAGAAATCCATCGGTGATGCGTCAGGAGATTTTACAGGCACATGAGAGAAGGGAATAACTCGTCTCCCTATCTCCTGTTCCATCTTCACAGATGACTTAGCAGTGTGGCTGGATGCCTTGTCCACGTGGATCCAGACTTTTGATTGCTCACCAGGGTACAGACGTCGCTCCAGCCCAAGATTGTCATGAATTATTCTGGAGACTGTTGCCTGTGAAATACCTTTTTTTAGAGCTAGACTTCTCTGTGTGGGGGATTTTCTTTCAGCACTTCAGACCGGATTTCTCGCACCACCAGAGCTGGGCGTGTTGGCTGGGGCTTGCTTCTGGTCTGCTTCTCTGCTCGTCCACGTTCATTAGATGGTCGCAATTTGTTCTTTTTGATTATTCGACCCACAGTAGCTTTGGATACCACAGTACCATTTCGTTTGCATAATTCCACATTGCACGAAAGACTGAAGTTAGCGTCGGAAAGGCCAAACATATACCCTTCCCAAAAAGCTGTGATTTTGGAAGCCATGTTTCAGCACGAAATGCCCCAAATAACAGCAACAAGTGTATACAAAGCTAATCCCCATGAATAGTGGACGAGTCATGCAAATCACATTCCGTCAAGGCATACGCGGCGTTTAAAGTCGTCTCATTTTATCTGAATCAACCCTCCGTATAGTATGGAAGACCACTTGGGTTGGTTAGGCTTCTTGATTACCTCAGTGTATTTCATTTGGAATTTATTCTGGTTCGATGAGCTTTGTGAAAGCGGTGCTTTCGTCTCATCTGAAGAAGTGTACACTTCACTGTTCGATTGTCGATTGTCTGTAAAACTAGACGAAGTTGTTTATAAGAAAATTTCGCTGGTATCAAAGCTGACGAAATTTTGAAAATTCAGCATCATCAACTGAAGTCCGAGAAGGTGTTGAACTTCGTTATTCGAAATGTTGATGTTACGTACGATCTGGAAGACCTTCAAGAAGAGCTAACTACTTATCGTAAAAGGTAATCTGGCTTAGGAAAGCCAAAGGATCAATAGATATGCCTATAGCGAAAATAGCGAAAATAACCAGTCATTGAAGAGTGCCACTGGTATCGGTCCACTAGCAGTTCTAGTAGAAGTCTTCCGAAGAAACAGGAAGCCACCACAGTGCTACAACTGCCTGCGCTTCGAACACGTATCCATGGGCTGCACGGAAGACCCTCGTTGCAACAAATGCGCAGAGGCACACCAGTCAAGAAACTGCTCCAAGATTAAAAGACAAAACTCCCCCGAAGTGCAAAAGATGTGGAGGACAGCACACTTCAAGCTATACAAAATGTCCAAAATATACCCAGATTAAAAGGATGCATAGTTCCAAGGTGACCACGGACAAATCCTTTGCAGCTGCAGTGTCTAAGCCGGAGGAAAACGGTCTCCACATTAACGACATACAAGGTATGTATAATCAAATTGGACGAATATGTCATTTGTTTACAAATCTAGGCAAACGTTACCCACAGATCAGTGAGCTCCTTAAGACCAGCTAATTTCATCATGGCTACACGGCATTATACTGAGATCAACAAAGGTGACTTTCGGTGCGTGATATGGAACGCTAGGGGGGGGGGTCCCCGAAAGCGTATAGAGTTTCACAAGTTTCTGTTGAAGCAGGAAATCGACGTTGCTTTCCTCTGTGAAACACACCTCAAGCCAAGCCGATATTTCAAGCTACCTGGTTATTGTGTGTACCGTAACGATCGTATGACTCCAAACACTACAAGATGTGCCTCTGATGGTACTGCGATCATCATCAAGAAGGGAATTGAACATCAAGAATTGGTCTCCGAATCTTACGCAGTTATGGAAAACGATGTCCATCATATCAATGACGTCTCCCTTGGTGAAGTGAAGTTCGTAGCGCTCTACAATTCACCTAAACATACTCTCGACGTTAGCGATCTCGAAGAACTCTTCGATGGTGACATTCCAGTTATACTGGCTGGTGACCTTAATGCCAAACATCCGAGCTGAACACGGAACTGCAATGGCATGATTCTTTACCGATATAAACAAAGTAAGGAAGACATCATTGCTGCAGGGCCAGTGGAGGACACTTACCACTCTGACCATTTCCCTATAAGTAACGTGTTGGATATCTCACTGATGAAGGGTTTCTTCAAGCCATACAACATCTTCACGATTGATTACCTTTCTTCTGACAACAAGCCTGTGGCATTAAACTTTGACAATGTCAACATCAATTTCAGAGAAGAAGTCAAGCATCAGCAAAATTGGAAGCTCTTCAAAGAAATCCTTAAGGACCATGACTGCCAGCTCGATAGAGCAAAATATAGGAATATCATCGATCAACGTGCTGGAGACATCACCAGACGAATAAATAGTGCCACTGAAACTAGTGCCTATCCATTGGAAAATAAATCTCCTCATCGAATTGTGCTTACCCCAGGAATCCAACGCTTGATTGCAGAAAGAAACAAGACCCGTAGGCTTTGGGAACGTTATCGTGTATCTTGGCTAAAATGCAAATATAACAGGTTAGTACGAAGAGTCCAGGAAGAAATAAAAGAGATACCCGACGCTAGGTTAGAGCTCTGCAGAAGAAGAAGGATACGCCCATGGATACGCTTCCTCCACTTCGCACCGCTCAAGGTAATTACGTCCAAATTAATCAGGATAAAACACAAATAACTGCAGATTCCCTAGAAATGCACTTTGTTACTCCTGATAAAAATAATCCCGAGAGTCAACTCAAGTCCTAGCGTGTGGAAAATGGTCTTATCAAACTTGATGAAGTCCCGCAACTTACATCGAAGATTGACATCGAGACTGGCGAGATAGCTGCCATCGTCAGAAATCTCAAGTGAGGAAGGCTCTAGGAAGAGAAAAGGTAAGCAATAACGCCCTAATAAAACTGCCGAACAACATTATTAATAACATCTCGAATATCATAAGCGATTGCTGGAAGTTTTCCTTCTTCCCGACTCCTTGGAAGCAATCTATTGTGTTAAAAGTATCCCCAAGCAAAATTCTGCAATTCCTGCGAGCTACCGACCTATCAGTCTACTCCCGTTGTTGTCCAAAGTTTAGGAGAAAACGATCCTCACCAGGTCGGGGACCACTGTCTCACCAATTATCTGCTTCGGAAAGAGCAGTTCGGCTTTCATGCCGCCCATTCGTGTCAGTTGCAGATATGGAGGCTTGTTGAACATCTGAGCACCCCACTGAATCTTTCAAGGCGTGGCGTGGTTTTTCTTGATGTCAGTAAGGCTTTCGATCAGGTGTGGCACGAAGGGCTAATCTGCGAGTTTCCTACTGGTTTGATTTTGATAGTGAAATCCTTTCTTAGAGACAGGTTCTATCAAGCTAAAGTTAGTGAAAACTTCTCCACTCCCCACTTCTGTCCTTGGGCCCGTTTAATTTAATTATTTTGTACATGATTTCCCAAAACCAGAAAAATGTAAATTATATTTCTATGCTGATGATACTGCCATCATGGCATGGGCGCACCAGCCATCTCACGTTATCTGTCGTCTGCAGAACGCCTTGAAGAAATTTGAAGACTGGTTTAATTGCTGGAAACTGAACCTTATCGACGGAAAATGCAAAGCTATGTACTTCAACAAAAGGCTTAAGCGTCCCGCGGATTCTCTTGTCCTATTCAATAAGGAACACGAATGGGTCGACAATTACAGGTACCTTGGCGTTATAATCGACTCAAGACTCTACTGGAACTGTCACGTGACTTACGTTCTGAACAAAGCAAAGAAGGTTATAAGGGGAGCGAACTCCTCGATGACAATCAGATGTTATAACATTGTTATGGTCACGAGAGTCATTGGTAACTTCTTGTCATACACAAGTAGGAATTCGAATTTGCCTGTGTTTCTTATCGTTTAAAACTATTAATGCAGCCTCATAGCCCTCCTGGGTCGAAACAGTGCTCTCAGCATCGACAATAAGCTGCTACTGTACAAGACGATGATTCGGGGGGGGGGTCTAGAAATTTTGGCGTCGACTACAAAGGTCATTTTGCGCCTTATATACAAGTTATAACAGTACGCAGCCCGGGACAAACACAAACATCCATGCCCACTTTGGGATTCGAACCCGCGGCCAGGCGGACTCGAGACGATGATTCGGACTATCCTATTCTATGGCATGCCTGCGTGGGCAACCATATGTAAAAGCAGATGGAGTGACTCCAGTCGTTTCAGAATGTTACACTGAGGACCATTGCCCAGCATGGAAGAAGGACCGTAAAAAATCATTACATCCACTCGGATCTGAACATTATTCACCTTGGAAAATGTGTCCAAGATCTCCTGAACATGGTGCAGACGATGAAGAGCCATGACAATCACCTGGTGGCTGGAATACTAAACAACCTGATGGAAATGAAGTTGCATACAAAGTATAAAAAAACGAGGCATATTCTTGATGTCAACTTCGAAGACATTGCAAAACGTTTCCTTCCCGGATTATTGGAAGATGTTAAACCACCCCCCGCCCCCTCTCCCAATCTTCAGTCTTATTATTTTTTCATAATGTGAAAGACCTCTGGGGTTAGTCAGGCTCCTTGCCTATTTCAGTGTATTTCATGTGGAATTTATTTTGGTAGGGTGAGCTTCGTTAAAGCGCTGCTTTCGTCCCAACCGAAGAAATGTACACTTCACTGTACGATCGTCGACTGTCTGTAAAATTGATTCATACTGATGATGGCTACTTTGTAGCCGAAATGTACATTTCTGAAATGTCAAATAAACTCGTTGTGGAAATAGTGCAATCTGTCCTCTCCTCCTCCTCACCAAAGCATCCACAGTTCGGCAAGGTCAGTCTCTGTTCTTATTTATATATTTTATATATTTTAATACTCTGTCAACGAAATTTTAACTAGAAGACATTTAATCATAAGAAACATTACAAATCAGTTGTTCAGTCTTAGTTTGTGGCCTGTAAGATATGAAAATACGTGAATGTAAAGAAAATTATGACTCTAATAATTTGTAAGCCTCTTTAATATGATATATTGATAACTGTCCTTATGAGGTGAACTGAGAATTGTTTTCTATAAAGTAATAAACCTTCCTCTGCTGTTTTAAAAGTTAAATTTAATAAGCAAATTGTTATTAAATCTGTAAAGGTATAGTATATGGGGAATCAAATGAAAACGGGTCTCATGCCAAAACGTTTAATTCAAAACTGATTACCTTAAAATGAAACTGCTAATTCATTTATTTCACGAGGAGACAAGATGTCAATCCCATCCTTGAAGAAGCTTGTGGACTGCCATGGAACAACATCTTTATCTAGTTCGCACACGTCTTCCTTCGATGCAAAGCGAATGTCCACGAACATTCCTTTTGAGCTGTCCAAAAATGTGAAAACCGCATGGGGAGAGATCTGGGTTGTAGGGAGATTCAAGGATTTTACAACCAAATCCCAGAGGTACATTCCTTACGAAGTTGGCAGCGTTTGGAGGGCGTTTTCACTGCGGTTCGATAGCATTCCAGAACGTTTTGACTTTATGGCGCTCCTCAATTTCTGCAAAGTTTCTTCCTAGCGCTTTGCATTGCTTGTAACCTATGCTTGAGAAAATCGACAAGCAAACGGACTAGTAGTCGAAAAAAAACTCGGAGAAAAAACTTTGTGTATTCGCTGTTGGCTCTGCCGTTTGTTCTCGGGTGAAAAATGGCGGCACCATATTTCATCCTCGGTAAACGTAAGGGACAATAAGCATATTCTTCGTGGTAGCGATGCCATTTTCTGAGTTGTTTATTCCTCTGTCAGTTGATGTGGAGTTCACTGCACTCAAAATTCTCTGTTGTTTGTGATAATGGCGTGTATGTCACTGTGACGAATTTTTCCCAAAGTGATCCGTCGATTTTCCCGGATAAGGCCATCCACTTGAGCAATAACATTGGGAGTAATAAGACCATAGGCAATAAGACCATTCTAAATTCAGAATGTCGTTTTTTTTTTACCTCTTTGGCAATTTCCTTCAATCCATCCTGGCAGAATCTTAAAAAAGCAAATATATGGAAACCGCAAATATATGGAAACACATGGAAACACGCTGTCGATAGAGCGCGCACTGCCAAAACTGACGCGCTGCTTTCCTACTTTTGAATTGGCAGTAGGCGTTTGGCAGCACGCATTTTCCGGCAGAAAAGCACGCACATGGCAATCTACCTTTACGATGTTGAGTGCGTAATTCGGAAACTACTCCTTGGAATTCGTTAAAATTTTAACGGTGTACACAGTTTTATGTACCCTGTTATTTTTTCAAACTTCATTATCCTAGGTGTTATAGAAAGTGAGTTACAGTATTAACTTGTTGATCTTATCAACTTATCAACTTCCGGCTGCGGTCGAGAGCGGTCGTACATCATGCGCTCTCTTTAGCCTACTCTCAGTAAGCAAGCCATAGACCTTACGACATGCCCGGTTCTTGGATTATAATTACTATTATTATGCCGTCTTTAATTTTGGACTGGAATTAACAATTAAATGCACTTACTCATGGTGAATTGTGTAATATCGATATTCCCTAAATGAATGGACTTTTCCAAATAGCCCGCAGGGTGAGAAGGTTCTCAATTGTAATATCATTGTATTTTATTGATTAATTTCATTGCTCCTTAGTTACACTCGTTAAGCTTAACATTATCTGAAGATATTACATTATTTCTCCACCATAAATTGCGACTATGCCGAAACCTAATGAGAAAGTGACGAAACCTTCTTCAACTCGATCGGCTTCTGGCGGGACACCCCTAAAGTCTACATCCGATGAACCTTCCCTATCAGCGATTGAATCTGCTATTCTGACACTTTTCGAGCGCCCGAATTTTTGGAGTCTTATTTCTGATAAATTCATTGATAAACTCTCCGAACTTTTAGACACCAAGTTATCTGCGGTGAACAATAATTTAAGTGAACTAACGTCTCAGTTGAACGGGATATCGACACAACTGAAGTCGCTCGATACAAGATGTAATTCGCTCCAAGATAATCTCGACAAGTTAAACAATGAACTTTCTTCGGCAATTGCTCCAGAATTGACCTGATGGCTGACGAACTGGATAACCTCGAGCAACACTCGCGACGGGGCAATTTGCGGATTTTTGGTCTGGCCGAACAATCATCTGAAATACTCGTCGATAAGCTGCCGACGTTCTTTGCCGACAATTTAGATGTTACGATAAGTCCTAAGGATATCGTCGCGGCTCATCGGTTGGGCCCTCGCATGTCTGGTAAACCTCGCGCTCTAATTGTTCGTTTTTCTTCCTATTTACTTCGAGATCTTGCGATTAAAAATCGTATGAAGTTGAAGTCTCGGCAATCGCAAGTGGCTATCATGGAAGATTTAACAACTGCACGATATAAACTTCTGCGGGAAGCAAAAGCACGTTATGGAAAGACCAACGCCTGGAGTTTCAGTGGGTCAGTATTCGTTAAAGACATAAATGGTCAGACAAGACGTATTAAACGTACCAGCGATATCCATTCGACCTGAGTTGACCTTATTTTTTGACGCCTTATATCCAGTGTCTCTAGTTTTTATATTTTTGTTTACATTTTTGTCTACAATTACTAGTTTGTAATAGGGTTTTAGTATGTAACTTCATAGTTATTGGCTTGCTTACATCTTGTTTTATGTAATTTGCGTTTTTCGCTTGTTTTACTAGTTTTTATTATGTATAATTTATCTCATCTTTAGATATATTAATTTGGCTATTAGCTTTGTTTAGTTTATAATTTTATATTTTCATTTTTAGTTTAGTTAAGGTTTTTCTTTTTGATTTTCATTTTTAGTTTATTATAGTTTGTTAAGTTATTGTGACCCATTTTTTCCACTTGTTGTTTGTAGTATTGAATCTAATCACATATGCGATGACTTTTTTAAAACCGATTCCTTTGGAGGAGGCCAACTGCAATTTGCAGAAACTACCGGTCAACATGTACAAGACTGGTCTATCCTTTTTTATATTAAACACGCGTAGTTTATTCGCGAACCTTAACTGTTTGCAAGTAAATCATGAATTATTGAAACTGACACCTAAAGTCTTAATACTTACTGAAACCTGGTTGTTTGACCAGCATGATGCACCTCTGATAGAAGGCTACAAACCCGTTTCTATTACACGGTCCAACAAAAGAGGGGGCGGTGTTAGTATTTAAGTTGTATCAAGTCTGACGTTTTCTATACCCGAGCAAAGCTCCATCGTCACCGAAGACTGTGAAATCTTATCGGTTCTTGTTAATAAAAAATGGATAATTATGGCGATTTATCGCCCTCCATCGGGTTCGCTGAAGAAGTTCGGTTCTTGCTTAACAGAATTATTACTCCGATTTCAACAGACTTGTTATCAGATATTGATCGCAGGCGATTTTAATGTGGATTTTAATTCTCCACCACCAAACTTGTATTATATACTTGATCCCATTACACGAGCAGGCTTAGTTCCATCGATTTCCGTGTATTCGCACTATTCCTCTTTTTTTAAGAAGTATACTGCGATTGACACCTGCTTTGCTACACATGTACCTATCTTCAGTTGTTCTCTTGATGTCCATATTACTGATCATTTTCCTCTCTTAATAGTGTTCAACTCGACTAAATTAAGTATAATTCCTCCTATAGCTTATAGGAAACGTCTAATTTCTGACCACCGTTTGGCAGTTCTTGAATCTTACCTATCTCTTACTGACTGGCCTAGTCTATTATCTCATACTTTAGATGTTAATCTAATGTTCGACGCCTTTTTATATCATGTTCAATTTGGTTTCGATCGATATCTTCCGTTTCTACGTGCTCAGAAATCATCTAAATTTATTGCCCAGCCGAAGAAGCCCTGGACTACTCCCGCTCTCTTGTGCGATATATCTATGAAGAACAAATATTATTTAATCGCCCGACGATATCCCACTCCAGAAAATATTAAACATTTTAAGAATTTCTCAAACAAGGTGCGTGCAAAAATTAAAAGGGTTAAGCGGGAATACTTCAAAGGGCTCTTTTCGCGAATTATTTCCAATAAAAGTAAATGGCAAGTCATAAAAGACCTTGCTCAGGACAGAAAATCTTCTCCCCTCCCCTTTGATGGTACAGGTGATGTTAATAGAGAAAACTTGACAGTATTTCTGCAGACCTTGTTACCTGGTCCATCAAATGTCTATTGATTCTGTCAATGATGAGGATACAGTTTAATTTGATAATAATGTTACTAGTTTTTTTGTACCCCCTACTATCTCGGAGGAGGTTAAAAGTGTTATGTGTAAATTGAAGTCTTCTATGGCATTAGATCCTTTGGACTTACCCTCAAAAATATTGGCTAACTTCGATCGATTATTAGCTCTTCCTTTGACATATATTTTTAGCCATTCTATAAATGTAGGCGTTTTTCCCACAGTTCTGAAACAAGCTAGGGTTACTCCGATTTTTAAAAAGGGGGATCCTCTTCTTTATGCCAACTATCGTCCTATTACCTCTTTACCGTTCTTTGCAAAGGTATTCGAGAGACTCTTTCATACGCGTTTGTCGCAATATATATTCTCCAACAATTTTATTACTACATGCCAGCACGGCTTTGTGCCTAAGCGAAGCGTTGAGACTGCGTGTTATGAGCTTCTCGAATATGTTTCAGCTGAGATGGCTTCTAAAAATTATGTATCGGCAGTTTATATTAATTTTACCAAAGCTTTCGACCTTGTTTCTGTTGATCGACTTCTTTGTAAGCTTTCTCATTATTATGGTATTTATGGTCAGCCCTTATACTGGTTAAAGTCTTTTCTGATGGAGCGTTCTTACTTTTTGCAAATATTTGATGCTAGTTCTGAGACAATAGTACGTAATGTAGGTGTACCCCAGGGGTCGATTTTATCACCCCTATTATTTTGTCTATTTATTAATGACATTGTTAATTATATTCAACCACAACCCACTTTAAAAATTATACTTTACGCTGACGACGTCACATTTTTAGCTGCGACCCCTAAATTAACTGATTTGCTAGTATTACTCAACAATGCGCTTGTGGATTTGAAGTTGTGGGCGAACTACAATTCTTTGCACGTGAACGTCAATAAAACCAAAGCGATGTCTTTTTATCAGCGGAAAAGAAAAGGTGTACCTAATGTACTCTCATTAATGTATGACAACCAACTTTTACAAACTGTGACTTCTTTTACTTATCTTGGAGTATCTATCACTCGGGATCTTACTTGGGATCTACATATCGATCTTTTACTATCTAAACTGAACAGAAGGCAGGGCCTTATTTCTCGTCTGCGATACTTGCCAAGTAAAATTATCTTTCAATTATACTATGCTTGGATTTATTCATATCTTAGCTTTTGTGTAGTGTTTTGGGGTTCTTCTATTCAACAAAACCTCACTAGAGTATAGAAATTGCAAAAGTGGTTCATTAGATCATACCTTGGACTGCCGAAAACTGTTTCAGTAACAGCGAGATTTTCTCAACTTGGTATATTAACCATTTCTCAGTTGTATTTTTTACGTGTCTGTCTTTTTGTTTATAAAATTATTAATTCAATGTGGTCTGCCTCACTAACTTTTGAGTTGAATCGTAATCTAACAAACCATCACTACACTACAAGATTAAAGATCAAATTATTCCTCCTTTAACAATACATAATTATCGCCGACGATGTTTATCATACGTCGGCATCAAGTTTTGGTCACATTTACCTCCCAATCTTCGTTCTAAAAGGAATTTTAGCAAATTTTATAAGCAGCTCCTATGTTATGTCCGTAATCTTGACCCTGGTTTTCGCATATGATTTTCTTATGATCAATTTTCTGTTCTTATCTACACAGAATTTGTTAGAACGACTTGGTAATGTAGTTTATATTAGTTACAGTACATTTGTTATTAATTTAACGAACTTTGTTATAGCTGTTGATTACTACGCCGTATTTATTGTTGTTATGTTTAGTTTATTGTTGTCTGTATTATCATGACTCATATTAATCAGTTAGCATTTGTATTTTATTTATATGTTGGATGCCCCTCAGTGGCCTACCTGTCGGTCATTCTTGACCATACTGGCACCTATGGGTTAATTCATCCTTTCCTTTCTAAATAAATAAATAAATAAATAAATAAATATTTTAAAGCGGAAAGAGTTCTATAGATTAAACTAATTCCGTATCGCCCGTGCTCCCTTTCTAACAGCCGTGAGTGGAGGTAAATTTTCCTTAACGTGATATTTTTCGAAAATTATTTTAAAAGAAAAATAAAATGTTGTTACGGATAATTTTTTTCAATATACGAATTTTTTTTTCAAAGATCTTGTTACAAGTAAAACATCAGTTTTTACAAATAAAAATTATCTTCGCATTTCTTTAATACTTATTTATAAATAATTAATACGTAAATAAAGAATGCAAAAAGAAATTGTCTTTTTTTTCAAGTTTAAAACATTTATTATGATATCTCTTACTTTAAGTATGGTAAAAGTATGGTAAAAGGGAAGACAGTCAAATGACAGTTCCACTTACTACAACTAAAGAGGAGAACATTATCATGATTTCGTTTTTCAGTTGGTTCAGATGACGCCGATAATATTATATTGTTTACCACAAAATTTTTCTATTATGCAAGCATATACCAACGAAATCAATACACCAGCCATTCGCGCATTGTGGCCGTAATAGGCCAATCGTGCAAAACGCTAACTTCCACCTGTCAGCCCTGGTTAACTGCAGAAACAATTCCGTTATCATTATATCTAAACGAAAGGTTTTACAGAGCTTAGCAACATACAGTATTTTGTAATCATTTTTTACCAAATATATTGTAAATAAGTTGTTTAAATTTTTTGAATATTATCTCGTTAAACAAATTTCGCATGCTGTTTTTCTGTAATGTGACTAAAGACTAATTGGCTGATATAATAACCAAATTAATATTAAGTGTGCTTAGGCTGGAATATAACTCATGAATCCAAAGAGAGATGTCTCTCGTTGGCCCCGATAACTCGCAACATACAGAGCGATTTTGAGAGGGACATTATTTCTATGACGTTCAGATTATGTAGATCACTTACGCTAGGTCATTAAACGTTACTGCAAGCGATCAAGGGCAAATTTTTCTCTATAAATTATTTCCTGGTATTGCTTTCTAGTTCTGCAAGCTTATTTTATCCAAATAAATGTATTTTAACAAAATATCGAATAAAGCAATCTCCATTATAGGCATAAGGACTTCCCGAAATATAATATAATGATTAAACGTCGGGTCTTTATTTTTTTAAAGATAGTTATAAAAGAGATATGTCCTTTGAGTAGTCATAACTGAGATTCATGACAGTTCATCATTGCGGTCTTAAAATTCAGTTTGGCACCAGAAACATAGAACCGAGAAGAATTATTACCAAATTTGTCTTCGTATATTTTCTACGATCTCAAAATTCACTGAGTATAACACTAAAGATCATAAAGATTAAAATTCTTTACTATTATTCTTGTTCACTGATATTTAAAATTGATAGAAAAATCTTTACGGTAATTTATTCATTCACCATATTTTTACGAGAGGCGATTATAAAGTCATTACAATCAGCCGGAAGACTGAGAGACAAGGTGACGCTGCACGGTAGTAGCGTCAGTATGCACTCAGGGCCACACACTTTTCCCAACGAAAGACGACTTGCTAAGTGTCACTTTTATAGCAGTCCTCCTTTTGGCTGTTGAGGAATTGCTCCACCTCGAAGACGACCTCGCCGTCGTCTTGGAAATACCCTCCACAAAGCGGATTCTTCAAGCGAGGGAAGAGGAAGATGTCGTTTGGGACCAGGTTGGGTGAATACGTCAGATGGGACAGTATTTCGAACCCCAGCTCCGATGCAACGCGCATGGTCTCATATGTGGAATGTGCTGGCCCGTTATCGTGCAGAAGTCTGCCCCTTTTCACACCTTGTCTTGCCGCTTTGATTTAATGGGCTCCCGTAACTTCCGCAGGGGTTTTTGATAGTATGCTCCTGTTATTATCTGGCCCTCTTCGCAATTTGTAGCTCGTCACAGATGGAGGGACGTCCGCTCCGAGGTTCGTCTTCCACGCTTGCATGGCCGCACTGGAAACGTAGACGCCACATGCAACTGTCTTAACTATGAACGGCCACTAACTCCTCATGGATTTGTTTGGCATTGTTCCACAATTTGTTTGTTTGGCAATGCAGGAACCTTATCACGGTTCATACCTCCAATTTTCCCATGTTGCTTTCGACGCTCTGGCGGCGTTTAGCGGTACTGTACCAATCGCCGCTTTGTATCCTCCAGCACTCGAGGGATGTCGCTTCCCAGTGGCACCATATATTTTCAATAGCGACCGTTCTTTCATGTTGATAGGAATGATTTTATGACCGCCCCTCGTAACAGAAATATTGTCATCCGTTAATATTAGTAACCTGCATGAATCTTATCTATGTCAATTAACTGCAGTAATTTAAACTTTTAGCAACATGTAAACTTATTGGTCCTGTGAAAAGATGTATTGACGAGGATAGGCTAGCTTGTTTAATTCTACTATCGGTTTTTTCTTGAATATATGATAGGATAAATTTAGAATGACGTTTGTAGAATATACAAGAAATGAATGATAGTGATAACCCAGAAATATGCATTGCTTGGAAACTTTAAATCGAATTAACATTTAGTTCGAGCAATTTAACTCAAATATATTATAATTTGCAATTTCTTAAAATATTCAAGACATACGTATATATAATTTTTACTAAATTATTCGAGACATAAAATATTCGTTACTATTATGTCACCTATTCCTTCTATGGCTTAGCCTTCCTGAGCCAAAGCAAAATTGCAACATAACCTGCTTATAATTTAATATTAAAATCCTGATGAGAATGTGCAAGCTACATTTACCAAGAAGAACTTTAAAAAATTGCGCTACATATTCGATAGCATAGTCTGGGTGAATGAATTAGATTTTGTATGAGCATGTTTGAGTCAGATGCACAGGGTGATCAAAAGTTGCGCGCATCCAAATTCGATTGCCTATAAATAGTGTAATACTTGTAGTTGAAAAGTTTCATCGGCTAGTTTGAAACTTTTATATTTTGAGCATATGTTGGAAAAATATTCATGGTTGTGTAATTACTATATCACATAGTATCACTTAAAGTAGTCTGGTTTTATTATTATTTCGATGTGCGCGACTTTTGGATCATTCTGTATAAATGGATGCATATGAATAAGCACAAGTTTCTGAATGAGTGAATAGCGGTATAAGATAGTGAAGATATACAGAGTGTTTCTATACATGTATAACAAACGTCGAGGGAGAGGAGTTGATTCTGGGATTAAAACAAGAAAAAAGATGTGTGTAAACATATGTCTTACAAAGCGTTCTTATTGACAAGGGAACCATCCGAACCTGTCTCTCAGTTACACACCAAATTGAAATATTTTATTCACTTTAAACTATTGATTACATTTCGGTTATAAGATATTGCACTACATGTATTCTAATTTTTTTAAAATGCGCCATAAAATAAAATCGATCTTTTGTTTGCGCGCAAGCGTACACTAGAAATAAATGCGGTGCGCGGTAGAGGTAGCGCTTAGTTCAAATCGGAAGTGAAAGTGAAAAGAAAACAACCATGGAGGTAAGGGGAAGTAATATCGTTATCATATTTCTCACATAAATGTTTAGAGGAAGATTCAAATTTCCAGAGCGCGTCTAGAAGTTCGATTCAATTCAAACAGTCATTATTTCTTCTTTGTAGGAAAATGGCGATGCCCTAGGCTAGGAGAAGTCGTTTTGTGTGCTGCAATTTGCGAAGTGAGAATCCACTGTAATTTAAACAAACGGGTAAAAAATATTTGAATGCCTTAGAAATATTCGTAGAAAATTCGTGCGAGAACGACCGGAGCTTTTCTATTTGCTTATGCAAGGATAAAGCATAGACTACCAGTTTTTAAAATACAGACTTTGAAACTTCTTCTTTTCGTTGTGTTTCTGTCCTTTATAGTTTGTTTGAAATAAACTTCTGAATTCTCCATCTTTTTGAATAACTTGTATTAAATTCACAATTTGTTTTAGCCGCTGGTTAAGTTTACTGAGACAGGACTTGGGAGGCCCCATTCAATGTGAAGGGGATAGCTGCAAGCGGCGTGGAGGCGGTGGCTATCTTCTGCTTCGCTCTCGGTTGGCTCCAGTTTGAGTTGGAACGCTCACGCTTGGCTTTTTGACACTGAACTAATTTGCACACGGGAACGGCGGGATGAGAGTTGGAATAACATTTCCTAGAAGAATATTTTATTAAAATGTCATGTAGCATAATAAATCTCAGTTCTAATATACATTATTTTTACCACTAATTCAACAATTTTCTCATTAATTTTAGTGTAATTTTCAATTTTAGCTGGTTTGGTGTGCAAATTCACATTCGCTATTAACAGTCTCTTCGATCATCAATAGTGTTATATAGTTATTTCAACTAATTCTGGTACCATGATGATGATATGGTTTGCTTGAATTGACACTGCATGTTAAAAAAAGTGTATTCATTTTAAACCAGCTTTATAGTTTCATCGAATAACCAACATTTTAAAATTTGAAAGATAATGATTCTTATAGATTGTTAATAAAAGGCCAATGTTATAACGCAGATTAAAATATAACTTTCTCAGTGAATATTTTAAAATCTTCTATTTTGTATTTTGTGAGAGACAAGGTCTTTAGTGTATTGAGGTTAAGACATTAAGATTGAGCTACTTCCTATTATACAGTTGATATTTTATATAATCTGAAAAAATAATACTCTTAACTTTAAGAGCAGTGAAATTGTACGCTCCCATTTTAGAACTTTTTGCTTGCCCATTAACAAACTTCTTTTACACTTTCTTCTTTCTTTGTAGTTTCTAGATATTCAAATAAAAGTTTTTTTTCCTTCTCACGGTGAAATTTAATTATGAAATTTTAACCGCTACACCTTTTGGTGACGCCGACTACAGACTTAAGACCTTTGCTTTCATATTTCCGCGCTCGGCCTTTTTTAAGTGAGGTCGACTCATCTCGCATTCACGAAATGGAGCGATCAACTGAATACCGAGAGAAGCGAGCGGTGCCGAAAACGACTCTACGCATCATTTTATTGATCTTCTCCGTTCAAGCTTTGTAGAAAAAGAATTGAAGTATGGTCGCATATAAAAGAATTCATAAAACAGAAGTTAAATTAAAATAAACGGATTTAACATCTTAAAACTGCATAATAAGCTGAAGCCTGTTGTTAAATTCATCAATAAATGCAACTTTCACTAAAAATATATTTTTAGATTGTACGTGTCTCTTCATCATCGGTGTTTTGTAAACATTTCCGAATTATTGTAAGTAAGTCGAGTAGTTTATTTAGATTGCAATATGTTATGATTCAATGATCTTCTGTAAAGTACCTAATTAACCTAGAACTCGCTAGAAATTTGAATTATTCATTTTACACGTGAATTCAGTAACAATTCCTTTCTTCATGTTTGCTGCCAAAATGCCCTAAAAATCGAGTCGTTCTGGGAGGGCTACGCCTTAGGGGAAAAGTTTCATTATTTCAAAGAATGGTAAATCAAAAGTTATCACACAAAGACAAATGGATCCAAACAATCAAAAATGCAGCGCTGCTGAAAGAAAAGTGCACCCCCGTTCTTCCCGTACTAAGGCTTACATTTGAACAGTGAAGAGGTTAGTCCTACGGAAAATTCGCCATTAGAACGGGCCATTGGAACCTCTATTGCATCGGTAAACCGTATTATTCGTCAAGCATTAAAATTATAAGGCCGACAAAAGCCCGAGTTCATACTTTGTTGCCAAGACGCTTTGCAGAAAAGCGAATCATCAGCAGAAAACTGTATGAACGCTATTTGACAGGCGACAAATGGAAGAACATATTCACATTTGATGAGGCTTGGGCAGGGCCAGAGATACTTAGGGCTAAATGAGCTATAGTTAGAGCCCCACGTTCTAATTAGCTTAAGGGGGGGGGGGGCATATTCAATAGCTTAGGGCTCCAGCAAGCTTAAATCCGGCCTTGAACTTGGATCTATTAATTCAGAGCTAGCAAGACAAGGGCGATTTTTAATCGATAACAGGGTGATACGACTTGAACTGACTGGATGTATCAATGCAAGGAGAGTTTTTCAAAAGGATTCATGGTGATGGTGTAAGCATTCCGAAAGAATTCTGTCACCCAACTGCTGCATCATAGGATGATGTCTCTGTAGCGTATTCGTCGATGTTCAAAGGAAAAGTAACACTGTTGCTGTCACGTAATTATCGCAAGTGTCGTAAGAAAATATGTAATTATTGCAATCGCCGTAAGAAAATATGTAATTATTGCAATCGCCGTAAGAAAGCACGTAATTTTCGAGAGCGCCGTAAGAAAACGACGGCTCTAAGCAACGAGATTAAAGAAAGAGTAGAGTATGACGTGGATTCCACATGCGTAAAAACAACGGCAGAAACTACAAGGCAGAAAATATCCTGACATCGCTTCTTTCTCTCTTCTTTCTGCCCGACAGAAAATTCTCGTATCTTTGTAGGCTTTGACTCAGTCCAACGCATGTGGAATCCACGTCTAACGCTGCTTTCGCACTTCGACAGAATTCGCGACGGAAGACAACGACGGCAAGGTCCTGCGGTCAAGGGAGCGCGAATATCGAGCAAAAAACAGCATAGTCCCCGTTTTAAATTAGATTTTATCTCATTTTCTGCCCGATATTCGCGCTTCCTTGACCGCAATCTTTTGCCGTCAACGCCTTCCGTCGCGGAATCCGTCGTAGTGTGAATCCAGCGTTACAGTGGCTAGAAGAAGAGTGGAATTAACGAGACCATATTTGAAGTTAATTGACAGTTGAGGTCTAAACTTGGGATATGAGAATAAAAAAAGAAACATTCGGTTTATTACAATCATATTAATCATGGTGTTGTATGTAGGAAATACATTTAGTCTAAACTTAGCGCTATATTATTAATCTGAACAACTTAATTAGCGTCAGTCATGATACTTGAAGTCAAATATAAGAAGAAACTCGACGCATGCAAGTTATCACGGCTTCGTAGTGGTGGCGCTGATGATCAGTTTATTTCCGTCTACTCTTTAATCCCGTTGATTCTAAGATAAATGAGTATCCCAGCTTGCTACTCCAATCCAAAAGAGATTGGTAACAAAAATAACAACGGGGGTAAGAAATTCAGCTGGCAATACGCTGAGAATGGGATAAGCACGGAGGATGATATCAGTCCGCTCCAACGTCAAATGGCATCGTCTGCAACGATTCAAACCAAGAAAACGAAATACGAGTATATGAATTATACCGTGAGTTTCAAAAATTTTCCGAACGCATAACGTACTGTTGCGCAGGTATGCTGAAGGGCTGGTAGACAGGAGCCACTGTCTCTCAACCTCTTTTTTTCAATTAATGGATGCTACCAGTCCTTACAAATCCCGCTATTTATTTTACATAAATGCAAATACGCGAATATGAGAGTGAAATAAAAGGTTAAATTAAAAAAATAGAAGTTTTATTTATAAAACCTACGGTATACGGTATTAAGCTTATACCGGTACAGTAACAGTTTAAAAAGCGTTTATTGCGTGAAAACAAACAAATGAAATACAGTATGCAAGAACGAGCAGAGATGGTTTTCCTTTGCGCGAAAGGGAATTTGACGTTGCACAATGCCGCCGACGAATTCCATGCGCGACATCCTGATCGCCCGAAGCCTTCAACAAGTACTCTTTCGACTCTGGTGAAACGATTTCGAGAGACAGGAAGTGTTGCGGACAGACAACGGCAAGGTCGACCACGTACAGGGACAGGTCCGCAACAAATGGCGGCCGTTGTAGCAAAAATTGGGGCTTGTGGCGTACAATCGTCCCGTTCTGTTGCACACGCCCTTCGAATCAGCCACTCGTCGGTGTGGCGCATCTTGTATGGTTGAAGTACTACCCGTTGAAGATGCAATTTCATCAAGAAATGAGAGATGGTGACGAGGATCGTCGAGCGCAATTTTGCGAGATAATGATAAACAGATGCCATGCAGATGCTGCGCTATTCCGTCGTATTTGCCTCACCAACGAATGCACGTTCACTTTGCATGGGGAGGTAAATCACCACAACTTCCGTTACTGGTCCGACTGCAATCCACATTGGATGGATGAAGGCTACATCCAGCGTCCTCAGAAAGTAAACGTCTGGGCAGGCATTATGGGCACTCATCTCATAGGCCCCCTTTTTTCATTGACGGAACACTGGATAGTCCCAAATACCTTCAACTGTTAGAAGACGAGGTTGGTCCAGCTATTGCCGAGGCAGCAGGCGAAAACGACATCTGGTTCCAACAGGATGGGGCTCTTCCCCATTACGCCGTCTCTGTATGCCAGTATTTGGACACATTACTCCCTGACCGCTGGATTGGCAGAAGGGGAAGCATTGAGTGGTCGCCTCGATCCCCGGATCTTTCCCCGCTTGACGTTTTCTTATGGGGGTATGTTAATCATAGGGTCTTCGAGACACGCCCTGCAAGCATTAACGAACTGAAGGAACGAATTAGGCAGGTAATGGCAAATATTTCTCAGGCAATCCTAATCAATGCCTGCAGTGCGTTTGAGTACCGACTAGCATATTGCCAAGAGGTGAACGGTGAAAACTTTGATCAAATGGTGTAACCTACATGTACCGTTTCCTTTGGGATTGTAAAAATAAAATAAACATATTTGAGAAACTTTGCCACTATGTAAAACTGATTTTATATAATTTATTTCTGCACATGGTTTATTTAGTGGTTGGCCGAACATTACTCCTGCTGTCATAGGTTAGGCTTTCTCTACATACAGAAGGGGCAGTTCTGGAACTTTTGAAACACATGGTATAAATAAGATATCAACTCGTATCTGTGTATAAATTATATAAATTAAAAAACTCTAAGGCTTTTAAGTTTCAATAGTGAAAGAAAATGCACGTGGACGCTATTTTGTGTGGCTGGTTTCCAGTCATCTCACAGTTTTCAATTTTGCAGCGAATAGATGCACCAAACCTTCTATGGGGGTGTGCTTTCTTGCAATTACAACTTCTTTATTCTAGGCATTGTTTACTTAGCACTATATTAAAACCCTAGTTTATTGTGTCACTCTTACTGGTATTCAGTTTTTGAATTTCCATTTATATATTGGCCCATAAACACTATTAGGCTCTCGCGTGTGTGCTTCTTTTTGTTTTTCAGGACAAGTCTCCCTTAAATCTCAGGGACCAATTCATGGCAGAAGCCGTATCATACTATTGAGTCTTGCTCAAGAGTGATGTCATTGTTTCAAAATAAAATTTTGTTTTGGAGGGTTAACGTGATAGTGATTGCAAACAAAAATCATTTGAACGGACATTCATGTGATGATGTGATGATGAAGAATGACCGTCCAGGACATTCATGCGCCCTGGAAGCCTGATCAAGGACGTCAACGCGCAACGAAGAAATATTCCTCAGGCACAAACTACACGGGATAACCGGAATACGACATCTCCTTCACTGACTTATCATTTTTCCACATCGTTAGCTCATCCTCTATATGAGACCTCGGATTCTCAAAGCGTTATTGTTGCAAATTTCCATTCGCCAGTGCAATTGCATATTCCAAGTATACCAGCTCTAGACATGGTCCCTGGTTCGAATCCAGGTCGCGGAATTTTTCCTTCCCTTTTTCGATTTGTCAAAGTATTGCAAGTGTTTACCAGGTTAAACGAGGTCGTACCCAAAATTTCCCGAAATTATTTTACTCTGACTGAACCGTAAGAGGTACGAAGTTTTGCCGATAGATAGTGCTAGGGGTACGTCTCAGCTGTAATTGTGCCAAGCGGTGTCATCTTATGTCCACGGGATTTTGAGTTTTGAACTGTTTTAGTCACTCTTTGTGTTGGTCGTGTTGCGATTCTTGATATTAAAGCTGAAGAAAACTGCGACTGAAACCCACAGACTGTTGAACAGGCTCTTGGTGAACAAGATTTAGGCAAAACCCAAACATTTGAGTGGTTTAAGCGTTTCAAAGATGGTCGGGAGTCTGTGGCAGACGACAAGCATTCTTTTCGACCGCCAACAAGCACAACTCTGGAAATAATCACGAAAGTGCGTGATGTGATCCGAGAGGACCGAAGTAAGACCAACTATGATCTTTGTGATCGTCTTGGACTGTCATACAACAAGACCGCTGTCCCCTGGAACCCTGCGATTTCTACTGCTTCCGAAAATTGAAATTGCGGTTAAAAGGGCGGTGATTTGACTCCACTGAAGTGATCCAAGCGGAATCGCAGCAGGTGTTAAACATGCTCCAACCTGGGAACTTCCAGGAGTGCTTCCAGAAGTGGAAACATCGCTAAAGTGATGTATAGATACCCAAGGAAACTACTTTGAAGGTGACTGTAGAAATTAAAAAATCGGGTAGGTTCCGTATTTTATAGAGGCATATTTCGGGAAATTTTGGATAGCACCTCGTACTCTGGAGCAGTTTCTTCAAAGTTGACTCGGGTGGGCCTCCTAAGACAAAAATACGAAATTGAATTGGACATTAAGAAAAAAGTATTTCTGATTTTATGGTTGGTTGGTTGGTTGGAATTTTAGGGCGTCGGCTGCTATGGCCATTTTGCGCCCGACAGAAAGTTTAAAAACCAGTTTATGAACCCCATAAAAAAAAAAGAAATTAGATGAAAAACATTCATAAAAACGTGAATGATAAAGATTAAAAAACAATAAAAAATATGACTATGAGGATTTTAAAATCACTAATAAATTTAAAAACAAACTTTTTCCCATGGTTCTCCCATAATATGACATATCAATATAGGGCAGTGTAAATCATTAGTGTGTAAAGGGCACTAAATAAAATAAAGTAAAGTAAAGTAAAACATTCGCTTAATGGTCAGATATATACAATGCAAAAACACTGATTTTATGGAGCTAGTTCCTATTTATTGTATGCAAGGATTGAAAACCCTTTAGGGTGTTAATACTTGCCAAGATGCTTCTGTCGTTTCATTAACACCTGTTCTATTTGCTGGAATCTCTAGTTGATTGGAAAGGTAAGTTGAATATTATCTCTCATTAATCTGGCAGATATTAATATTTAAGAACAAGCCTTTGATAAAATTTCCTTTTGATGCAATAAGACTTCATGCGATTTACTTTCCACTTGGATTAGAGAAGCGTATCAAAGCCTAAAAGAGCCAATAGTAAATAATGTATTTCCAATGACATTTCTATTTTTTCATAGCATTATGTTAGAAATACAACAGGCTTTATTGTTCATAATGTTTATTGCCTAATACTGTACTATCTATTTTATTTTATTGCTAATAATTATTTTATTCATTAAAAATAATTTAAAGAAATGTGTTGTAATTTCTTATTTCAGTACTTACCAATGCAAGACATGAATCATTTGCAGCTTCATGCTACTAAATAATACCATGGATGAAAAAATACATTCAGCAGTGCACTATTAATGGCAGTAATGTTCAAATGTTCACTACTGGTTGAAGACCTGTCCATGCTGACAATATCTGCAATAAAAGCCAATAAAAAATCTTTTACATATCTGAATAGGTAGAACTTCAATAATAAATATTCTGAGTTTGTTGGTAGTGGTAACTTCGTCAATGATTCGTCTGTGATTTATTCAAAGATGGCGGTTGTCGAAGACAAGATTGATGATAATGAATCCCAAGAGGAATCCATAATAACATCGTCGGACATTAAAAACTCTTGATCTAACTCGATGATAATAATCACTGCAAATAAAAATGCTCACAATTAGAAAAGTTCTTCCCTACCTTCAATTTTTTTACTACTGTAGTAATGCAAGATTACTATACGTACATCAAATGCAAAATGTTAAAATTTTGGTGCACTTATTTCGTTTACACGTTCACAAACGAAGCAAGCAGTGCTGGAAGGAAATTCACACAAATGGGTCGAATATATTACTATGTGCCCACATCTGCGACAATTTGTTTCGCGAGATTATGGTGAATAGTAAAAATGCTACCGAAATGGCAGGGAGGAAAAGTACTTTTATCAGGTATAGATAAAAAAATTACTTTTACCCCCCTCCTTTCATCCATTCCCGCTTTTATTCGGCCCTCCTCCATCCATTCCATAGGTGAAGGCTATGATTTTTCGGCGATACTTTAAATTAAACCACCATTAATAGTTTCCATAATTTAAAAATGTGATAATACGTTAACTTGTTCACATTCCAATTGAATGTATTGAATGAAGACAGCGGAAGAAAAATGCAAAAATTGCATTCGCCGAAAAGAGAATTCTAAGAGGTAAAAGTTCATACAGAAAACCGGCAATATTTTAAACCATCATTAATGTCTAAAATTAAGATTGATATACAGCTTACTTCCTTGATCAAATCAACACCTTTGTTTCAGAGGGTGTTGACCAAATTCAGTCTGCCCTAATGGGAGGAAAACAGCCAAATCGCAAATAAGCTTATTCATGAAAAAAGTTACTCATGAATTACAAAATTAACCAGTTATTTCACAGCAATAGTATGAATAAAATGAAGGTTGATAAAATGTTAATCTACCTGGTGAAATTCAGTTCGGCTTAATTGAACGTAAACTAAAATCATAACAAACAGAACAACCATACGTATTTCCGATGTTGATTTTGAAAGAGTTAAATGGCGCGTATCTGTTCCCAGCAACGTGAAGAGCATTGGCGTAGAGTAAGAATATTCTCTATTGGAACAAAGCGCCCCATGTGACCTCAACATCACAGTCTCTCGTGAACAGGACTCTTTCGTTGGCCAAAGTCTTAGTTCTTTCTTAATTTATTGCAATATTATGAAAAACCGAATTAAAAACATTATTCTTACAATTTTGAATATGCGATACTTTATTTTTTTCATTTAATTTTATTGTTGGCATTTGGTGAAAAGAAGTTGTTAGATCAACTTTGGTAAACTACTCCTTTTTGTAGTTTTTTGGTTGACAAAATGCGGTTGGCCCATCGTAGAAATTTAGTTGGCAAGATCGCCACTCATTTCCCAACGTTGGCCCAACAAACGGTGCTACTAGGATTACAATTCGTTTCACAATTTTAAGAATATCCTCGAAATCGCTTATATGGACATGTAATATCGACTTAGAACAACCTGTTTCAACATGTTATTGTTTAACCAATTTGGAGTTATAATTTAACTTCTTGAGATTGTTGTGCTACGCCGGGCCCTCATAGTAGTTTATAAATGTGAGCATAGATACGCGTATTGATACTTACTTCTTTGTAAACAAAACATAAACAGCAACAATAGGTTATTACGAGTTATTATTTACTAGTCTTAAAGCCCGTCGTACGACGGGTGCCACAAAGTCAAAAAGTTTTAACATGCTCATCAAGTAAAATGAAACATAAACTCCAATGTAACAGTAATTTTAGTGTAATCCAACTATTTACTTAAAACCTCCTGGTGTTCCACGTTTGTATGTATAAGTTATATCTCGACCTTGAAGGTTCCACACTCATCAGATAAGATTCTTGAAGCTAAAATGGGAGGCAAGAGGATGACAAAAAAATCTGATGTAGTGCACGGAAACACTACACTACTGTTTATAAAAATCGCAACACCCTGATGGAATAGCCCAATCTGCATTAAATTTGGAGCATTTGCATATCATGGGTCAGAAAAGAAACCATTAGATTTTCAGGTCAATACAATGCGTTTTATTGTCACATTAGTATAGGGTGAAACCACCGTGGGATGCAATTACAGCCTCTAAACGTCGTGGCATTGAGTCAAACAAGCTCTGAATAAGGGCCTGGGGAATGTCCTGCCATGCTCTGTCTACACGGGTATACAGTTCATCCACAGTTGCTGCTGCAGGAGTCTGACGAGCCAATCGATGAGCAACCCTGTCCCACACATGTTCGATTGGGGACATGTCTGGTGAACGAGCAGGCCAGGGGAACAAGGGCGCCTGATGTGCTTGGAAAAAGGCGAGGACATTTCTGGCCACATGCGGTCGGGCATTGTCCTGTTGGAATACAGCGCCTGGAAGGTTCTGCAGGAAGCGGATGACCTCGGGTTGCACAACTTCCCTGATGTACCGGTCACTGTTCAGATTGCCATGGATTCTGATCAGACGGGAACGGCCATGGTAACTGATTGCACCCCACACCATCACCCCTGGCGTTTGTCCTGAATGACGCTGCAGGATGCATTCTGGAAGGTCGCGCTCGCCACGATGTCTTCCGACTCGTATCCTGCCGTCATGGTGTTGCAAGTTAAACCTTAACTCATCCGAAAACACAACTTGTTGCCATTCAGCTTGCCACTGTTGGTGTTGATGGGCCCATTGCAACCTGAGGCGCCGGTGGTTTTGAGTCAAAGGAATCCGCAACAATGGTACTCGTGCCATCAATCCTCTGGAAATCAAACGGCGTCGTATAGTGGTAGCAGACATTGTCCTGCCTACTGTAGCACCCCACTGTTGTGCTAACACTATGGAAGTGGCTGTACCATCTGCTACACACATGCGATAGAGGTGTCTGTCATCTCGCGGTGTCGTCGTCCTGGGTCTTCCTGAGCCTGGTCTTCGGTGTGCCCTGTTCTCTTCGCTCCACTGCCTCCATGCACGCATAATTGTCGTTGCATTACGTCCTACACGAGCAGCAATGTCACGATACGACCATCCCGCTTCACGCAGACCAATTATGCGTCCTCTTTCAAAGTCTGTCAGCTGTTGATATGGTACCCTTCGTCGTCGTCGAGGCATGGTGTTCTTTCAAGCAATTACTCTGAAAATCTAATCATTTATACTCTGACCCATTGTATGCAAATATTGCAAATTGCATATGGATTAGACCATTCCATCAGGGTGTTGCGATTTTTATAAACAGTAGTGTAGTACTTCAACAGATTTTTTTTCATCCTCTTGCCTCCCATTTTAGCTTCAAGAATAATCCTACACCTTCAAGGTCGAGGTTAACTTATTGATGAGGACTATATATATTTTTTTCCGAATCTTGAATTAGCTTCCCCTTTTCTTTCACTTTGCTGATTTTAACTTTTAAGTCCTGGACCATCGGACTCTTGATACAGACACATAACTGTCCATGGCTAAATAGGCTCACAAGGGGAGGGCCAGGTCTGTTCAGCTTGGATTTAACTGAAATTTAAATATGTTGTTACGCATCCCTCTCACTGTTATATGGCATAGTAACACGAAAAATTCCAATTGAAGACTTGCTCAGCATGGAATTCCGAACAAAAAAAAATTTCCAAATTCCGATGAACGAATCATCAACAATCACATGTTGAATTTATTAATTACCCTCCCTATGTACTTTACAAAAATATTTGAATGTTTAACATGCAAATCAAGAAATTACCAAAAATTACCATAATAACATTCACTTTCATGAGGAAAAGCACATAAAAAGCATGTGTCAGCATACACAAGACAGAACAATTCCAGGATGGCAAGCTACACTGTTTCTGAAATTGTGATTGTTGGTGATCCGTTCATCGGATTTTGGAAATCCATGCTGAACAAGACTTCAATTGGAATTTTTCGTGTATCTGTTACGGTTTTTAAGATAGGATTTGAATGTGTCCTAATTTACATATGTGGGATGATGAAAAGTGCACGACGGGATAGGTCACCCACAACTTCCTATTCACTGGATTCATCAAAATTGACATATCTGCCTCGGTTACGAAAATAAAAAAAAAGGGGGGGGGGCTCATTTTTGTATCTACCCTGTATAATAATATTATAATAATAGCTTATTAAAAATAAATAATTTGTTACTTTCCTCAAATGAAATATAATATGCAAAAATTTATAAAAATATGTTTTTAATAATTAATATTAGCTTCATATATAATTTGTTCAAAAACACGTTTAAAAAAGTGAAATTAATTGAAATTGGAGTAGGATTCGACTCCAGGACCTTTAGCATTGGAACCTATCACCTTATCCACATGACTACGTTGACTACTTATATGTTATACTCTTTGAACTTGTAAATTTACATCAATAACCTACATAACTAACTTTAAATGATTTTATCTCGTAAACTAATACCCATTAGCATGAGTTACTATATACCATATAATAGTGGAAGGGGCGCGTAACAACGTATTTAAATTTCAGTTAAATCCAAGCTTAACAGACCTGGTCCTCCCCTTGTCAGACAACTAAACTCCCACCCTTTCTAACGTCTGTCTTTGGGCCTTGTTTCTCGTATAAACTGGATTTTACTGATAGTGCCTAGAATAATGTCTCAACTCGAATTTCCTCAATATTAATCAAAACGCAGTTTTTGAGTTGCTTCTTTATAAGATCTATATAATCTGCCATCAACGGAAGAAAGTTGCTCCCGGAATTTGCAGCAAAAAAAAAGTGCAAACAAAATCTGTTTGTGCCTCCACTTTAAGAAAACCACACAGTACATGCGTCGAATTGTTTCTTCTTTGTCTTTCTGTCAAGGTTTCTACTTTAAATTTCTGTCGTCGAATACGTAGTGCTTAAAAATGTCAGTACATAAATGGTTACGGGCATCTTTATCGTCTATATTAATTTTGAACCACAAATTAGTGTTATGTCGCGTGTTGCCTCCCTTTCATCAAAAGCTTGCAAGTTGATCCTCTGTGAATAAAGATTTTGCTCACTGTTGATCGTGCATTTTAAAAGCAAAAAACCTCCAAGTTGCTTCGGGAGCAGTGAGTCACATACCTGCAATCCAAGAGTTTCTGAAGTTTATCGTGATTTATATTGTCATATTCTTCAATTGCTGCCTGAGCACAATCATGACCTTTGTAAACATATTTGAAAAAGAATTTGATACTCTTGATGGTGGCAAACTTTTCAAAGAATTTGATATTTGATAATCTTCGATGATGAATGCAAAACTTTCAAAGAATTTGATATTGCTTCTTCGTAGTTTTGCGGGGTCTCCCACTTCTCTTGTTTTCTACTGTTCTCTAGTTCCGGTATTTTCTGTTTATTTGTGATACGGCAGCCTGAGAACATGACACCTCTTTGCGACCTACTGTCGACCTTAATATGGATTATGGATTATATTTAACAAATCTGGAGTTATCTGAAATCCTTCTATTGTCAATTGTTTCATTGCCCCTGTTGCGACATCAATATTTAAGATAATCCTGAAATTCATTTGGAAAATTCTTTGAACATTTCCCCTCAAGCATACATGGAAAATTTAAGTTAATCTACCCACATGTTCCGTGAACCATGTGTTTTGTAACAATCGAATGTAATCTTAGGCAAATTTCACCATTAGGAATTTCAGCCAAAATATCAACAGAATCATTAGGTTTGTCTTCTGTTTTTACAACCAGCAGGATGTGAGCATGGGGTAAGACTCGTTTTTGAGACTTAATTACATGTATCATTGCGGTTTGTCTTTGAAGCACATGCTTCTTGGCTGATATCGATCAGTTCATCCAGGTTTAATTTAAATACATGTGCTACTAAGTTTTGTCTGAATTCTCCATCGTCCTGCTTCCAAGAAATTTCTTTCAGGGAATTTTGGGTTCGACATGATCTTTATAAAGTAATCTGGATTACCATGTGTGCGAATAAGAGTCATTGCATCTTGATAATTCTGTGTCATATTCTTTGGACTGCAGTCTCCTCCTCATGTCATTATAGGCCAAGAGGATCTCTTTCTTCTTTAACCTTTGCATGTCCTCCTTATTCGATCCTTATCCCGTTCAGGTTACCCTGGAAGAAATACAGGTCAATAATGTGGCCTTCGATAATACCACAACACGTGTTCACACTCCATGCATGTTGTTCATTTACCATATGGAGCCTTAAGTCGACTGGATGAACAACAGTCCAAAAATTACATAATTTGCACTATGAGACTCCTAACCCACGATATTCTTCAGACCTCTCGCCAACTGACAACAACTTTTGTTGTAAATATTTACACCTTTTTTGAAAGGGAAAAGATTCAACATTGAAGCAGCCGTCAAAAACGCCTTTGAGGAGTTTCTTCCATCCAGAAATCCGGACGCTGATAAAATTGACATAAAGTCACTGATTTCTCAATGGGAGATGTACTTGTATATAGCATCCAGTTGCGTAGCCAGCAATTCCTCAAGGAGGGGGGTATTTAAGACGAGTAGGCAATGTTTTTCAACGGTTTTTTTTTGCACTTTTAGGAAAGTTTTAGATAAAATATCACGCTCCCTAAAAAGATTTAGTTAAAAAGAAAGTAAGATCACACGAAGTTCTTTCATTGCAGCTGTCGACCCCTGAAAAAGAGAAAACTGTCAATTCCTTAACACCCCCTCCCCTTATCTACGCCCCGAATAGCATGTAATGGTGACTTGGAACTCACGCCAGACCGATTCCCTATACTAATGACTTAGAAATCCATCTGCAGGTTTATTATCGAACACACATGCAAAGAAAAGGATTTCATGCAATCTCTCCCTATATATGGCGTCATCTGGCGGCCAATCTACTGATTATGAATAGCGTACTTTATCTTAATAAATATGTCCTAGAAGATTTGTTGATTTTAGATTGAAGAAATAAGTTTTCTAGTGATTTTAAAACATTTTAAACCAAAGTGGGATTTATTTTGATGCACTTTTATTTATTTCATACATCAGTCATCATAGAAACATTGTTCACTGTTGCCACCTGTCCTGGGTTTGCTTTTAATTACTTTCGAAATACAATGTACTTGTTTAAATACGTATTTCTAAAAAGAATATTAACTGTCAAGATATTATTATAATTATGAAGAAAAGTTTTTGAATGCAACTCGGTACAATGGCAAATAAATAACTCCGAAAAGAAGGTGAGGTTATTTTTGGTGGGGTTGGGGGTTCCGTTGCTTGCTTGTTTCCTAATGATTTTTGCATCACCTAGGCGATAACATAAGATTTGTTGATTTCTGACTCAAAATATAACTCAAACATAGTAAAACAAATAAATTTTCTCAAATTTATTATTTCAAACAAACTATGGAATTTCAAGAAATAAATTAAATATTATTTAAATCAGCATTCAGTTACAAAAAATTTTTTGTGACCGTTTACCTGCAAATTCTTGTAAAAATGATATAATAAATACAGTGAATGAATTGAATTTGAATAGTCAGGTAGATGTAATGCGTAAATCAGTTCATCGTATTTGTATATATCCTTTTCTCAGAGATTAGCAAATCACTAGGACTACTCAATACACGCGTGGCGAAAACAGCGTGTGCAATTAGGCGAGAGCGGCGTTTCTGTACACGAGTAGACAATAAACCGTGCAAATGGATTTCTAAGTCCTTAGCATAGGGAGTCGGTCTGGCGTGAGCTTCAAGTTGTAATAGTGCCCATTTTGAATAATAAGAACAGTATCTATTGAGTTACTGCTGTTTGAATTTGCAAAACCTGACGGTATTACTATTTCATTAACACACTCCGACACTATTATTTCTCCTTCCTATACGTGACAATGACTGACTGTACAATATACAGTATTTCATTTGATTGTTTGAAACAATAAATAGCAAATTTAACATGATCCTCTTTTATATACTTATCGAATTAAAACATGTTTGGTATAAGAGAGCCCATCAAACCCCCTTCCATTGACAAACTTGCCGCGCCACAAGGACGATAGGCAGTTTCTTCGTACTTTGGAAGACATTTTGTTTCTAAACAAATTCATTCGTCGCAAACAAATTCATTCATCGATGATATTTGCGAAATTTTCCACACATGAGACCAAAACGTCTTTCTCAAACTGAGAACAATTACCGCCTCATTGTTTAAATATAAATATGTTTTTCTGTACATGTTGGAAGTAAGTTTATTCTTACCACATTGTTATTACGACATTCTTACCACATCCGCAGCCGACGAAAAAGACAAGCCTGGGCAGTCAAAAGTCACCTGATCACAGTAGTCTGAGCAACAATCCAACCTTCATTTTTTCCAACAAACGAAAAAAACCCTAATTGTTAAAATCCAAGTTGGAGACAATGAAACATTGTTACTCGGACTACTCTGATCAGGTGACTTTTCCGCGCCGGGGCAACACCACCTAGAGAAAAGGCTGCGGACAACAGGTGTATACATTGTTACATCTTCATTAAGCGGCTATTATTAATCGTATTTCCACCAATAATAAGCCCTGAATTTTCCCTACTGAGGTGATGTTGTAACGTCCCTTCGCAAGTCGACGTTACAAGGTGACGACCCCTCCCTCTTTACCCCCCTTCCTTGAGAAAATTTACGTTTGGAAACACTTTCCCTTCCGGCGATTCTCCACTGAAGGACGTCATTCATGGATTACCGCGGAAAGAAAAGGAAATTTCGCGCTTCTCAAGAAGAACACAAAGGTTGAGCAACAATGCGAGCGGCAACAAAGTGTCGCGTTACAAGAGTTCCGCCGTTGCTCATAACGACAAGTAAAAAAAATGAGGTGTGGTCACCACGAGACTTTCTTATACATAAATGTCCTAGTCCAAATACAGAAAAAAAATAAAACAACTGTCTAAAATGGCTATAAAATTTCGAAAAACTTTGTGAATAAAATTTACTTCAAATTAGCTTCTAAACACTTTGGTATAGATTCCAAATTTTCCTATACCATCTTTTTTCGCCTATATTAGCAAAAAACAGGATTTTGTCAAGAGTAGAACTGGTACTTCCGTTTGGAATTTAAAAAGTTTTTCTTAACAAAAATTGTTTAAAATTGTAATTGTAACGCTTTTTAGTCCCTTCAAAATTTTCATAAACGCAATGGTTAACGAGATATTTCAAAATTTATATTTTGGCGCTGGAGTAAACTGATACTTCCGGTTCACCGATTCCACTGGAAATCCGACTCCATCAGATTGAGATGTTGACCCTATCAAGGTAAGCAGCACGACGTCACTGACGCATGCGCTGTTTTGCTTCCGGAGGGCAAAGTGCAGAGAAAGATTGGATAGCGAACATATTGTAAGCGCTAGCGTTATGTCTAATAACGACAAAAATACGATTGTCTTTCAAGAGAAAGATTTAGTAAAACTAAAGGAGGCCGATCTTCATCTAATAGCAGGGAAGTAGAAATTAGACATCAAAAACAATGTACAAAAATGATTCTAATTCAAAAAATATTAGAGTTACAAAAAGAAAACGTGACTACAACCAGGGAATAGAGTATATAGTGCTACAACTGTTAATACTGCTGTATTCATCTCCAGATATGGGTAATCGTGGCCTAATTATCTCACTGATCAGTTCGTGGTTCAATGAACTGAAGCAACCTTTGGCGCGGCCAGTCAGTGGCTGGGTGACAGCCAGTGCACTGCAGTGACTGCAGTGGCTTGATGGACCTGTTGCTGGGTAAGACGGCTTCTGGGGCCAGCATCGAGGTAATACAGTTATGTGAGACCCGTGCATTGGACCAAAGCTGGATGCCCAGCAGCTGGGGGGTTGCCACTGTTTGCAACCCCGCCAGTGATTTCTATTTTTGGACTGGCCCCCCCCCCCCCCCCGTGCTTCGGAGGGCACGTAAAGCCGTCGCCCCCGGCTGCTACTGTCATCTCGCATCAGTCGTTATTTATTACTGGGATGGCGCCTGAAGAAGAAGAACTCTCCAGATATTAGTTTTTCTGGTCATTGGGTACGTTATGAAGTACTCAATGATCAGAAATTAAATTATCCGCCTAAAGTGTGATTTATAGACATTTATAAATATTTCCGTAATGACAATGCATCCACATTCAAGGCATTTGATAGAACCGTTAAGCATACTGATGTGCACGATTATAAATTTTTCAAAGTGAGAAAATCAGTATTTTGTTTTAATATTAACTACGAGGGTCATTTTTAAAGTAAGAACCGTTTTTTAATAAAAACAAAACTGCTATATATATTTTCATTTTTTTTTCTTTACCAGATTCTATGTACTAGTACCTTAAAAACTATTTTTCCACATTGTTTCCACGTTTAATTAAGTTCTTATCATAGCGCTCAATATACTTCCGCATGATCACTTCATAAAAGCTATCGCCGATGAAAAAAGTCACGCAGTTTTCACTTGTTCATCGTTGCTGAAATGCAGTCTGTCGATGGCCTCCTTTAGCTCCCGGAACAGGTGGTAGCCACTAGATGCGAGGTCCGGACTGTAAGGCGAGTGTCAAATTGTTCCCAACTAATCAGATTTTTTGTTTGAGAACAACTTACAGTTGTGTTAACATCCAAGGTCGAGACAATGAAGGTTGGATTGTTGCTAGCCCCGTTGGTCAGGTGACTTTTCCGCTTAAAGACCTTGTTATCTGCCGGCCAGGTGGCCGAGAGGGCTAGCGCGTATGCTTTCTAGTTCTCGAGTCCGCCTGGCCGCGGGTTCGAATCCCAATGTGGGCATGGATGTTTGTCTTTGTCCCGGGCTACGTCCTGTTATAACTTGTGTAAAAGGCGCAAAATAACCTTTGTAGTCGACGCCAAAAAAAATTTCTAGAACCCCCCCCCTTGTTATCTCCTAGGCTTCCAGCACCACCAGAACGACATAACAATGTTTATGTTTTATCTTTTCTATGTTCAGGCCTGGTAGTTTCTAGGCGATCTTTAAATCATGATGTATACGGGCGTTAATATCATACTTCCTCCGTGCAGGAATTATCACCCATAATTTGGAGTTGCTATTTGTATAATTTTACTATTTGTTTAACTCATACTCCTCTTTTTTTTTCGTTAATCGATCATTTCACTCAGGGCTCTAGATCTTGCGGTTTGACAATACTAGATGACGCACAACTGTAAGTAGTCAAAGTGTTTATGACAGTTGGCTCACAACAGCATATATTTTGGATACATAAAGATCAGCGCGATTAAAGTAAGCATACGTGAACAGTCTTTAATTACTGACAAAAACTTTAACAAGACTCTACTCAACTTATTACTGCTTGCGTCCTTTGTCTGTGATTGCTTAACTTTTATTTCAGCTATTAATTGGCGAGCGATTTTAATCTAATAATACTCTATCAATATTCACTGCATTCCTGATTTTTATTCAATAACTTTGTTCTCTTAGCGATAAATTCAACTAAAACATTTTAATTAGTATTTATTCATCATTCTTGTTTTTGTGTTCAATAAATAAATTAAAATAGTTCCTTTGCATTTTGTCTTGCTCTTCTACTCACGGGTTACTTAGTCACGTGGCACAGCCAAAGAGGGGTGGACTCATCACAGGGGTTGGGGGATTGTTGCATGTTCTATTGATAAATCTGAACGGGGAAGTAAGTACAGATAAGAACCTGAGTTATTGCGGCCACAAGCAAACAACGATATTTTTATTTAGTAATCTTTCCTGAGAATTTAATACCAGCGTGTCTATCAACAACATTGAAGCAAACCTTTCTCGAATTGAGTACGTGATAGACACGTTACGGTACAATATACTAATCCTGAGCATCTTCTCAATTGTATTAATGTATGTTTAATTTTGCTAGTAAAAATATAAAATCAAAGAAAGGTTGTATTTTAAACCTAGAGGCAATAACAACCAACTGTCTCAATCCCTCCGCTACATACACTACATGATCAAAGGAGTTGGGACACTCCTGTGAACACCTGGGGTGTTTCTCCTGGACTGGACTGGGCCCGCTCATCAAGGTGGACAGAAACCTCAATGCTGATGGCTACAGGACCATTCTGGATAGCGGGGCACTTCCAGCGCTGTGGGAACGCTTCGGTGACGGGCCGTTCCTCTTCCAGCACGACAATGCGCCTTGCCACAAAGCAAGATCCATATCCGACTGGTTTGACGAGATGCGGCTTGAAGAACTGGATTGGTCCGCCCAGAGTCCTGATCTCAACCCCATCGAACATCTTTGGGACGAATTGGAACGACGTGTGAGATCCAAAGATAGTTCGCTCTACATCTGTCCAGAAACTGACTACGACACTCCTCGAGGAATGGAGGTCAATACTTGTGGACACATACCGTAAACTTATGGACAGTATGCCATGCAGGGTGGAGGCAGTGATAGCAGCTCGGGGTGATCCTACACATTACTGATTGAAACTTTTTGCGGCTTTACGGTAGAGAAACAGGTGTCCCAACTCCTTTGATCATGTAGTGTATTTTGTTTACGTATTATGCATCCATAATATTCCCTCTATGGAAAAATAGAAGATAAACGAAATATGGTTATTTCTTCTTGCATTTTAAATCTATAATAAATAGAAAATCAACTAATCCCTATTGCATTAAAAGTATAATTATCCACTAACATAGAGGATATAAATCTCAGAACATAGAGAAAACCTAAATAATATAAAGAGATGGGCGGGCCGAATCATCAAATAATATATCTAGTTCATTATTCGTTGATGAGTACTTTTCAAAAAGCAAACAATAATTCCGGTTAAATCAATCATTCACGACTCCATTTACAAAACGTATACTGCAGTGAAACCTGACGTTTAATGTATTTATTCAGCAATAGGTACAGAAACCATAGATTGGCATCGGAAGGATCATTGTAAGTTAGTCTTTTGTCTGAAGCACTTCAAATCCGCATAATCTACACATAAAGCACACTCTTAGGCAAAAATAACTTTATGTAGGTCATCACTTTAGAACAATGAAGTCAATTTGCATAGTGAAATGACGTAATCCTTCATTCCTAGTGACACATCGATCGCCCACTTCATGGATCCTGAGCATCTTGTTATTTCGAACTGCGGTTGACACATGGATATGATTCGACATATTCTCATCTATCAAATGACGATGATAATTTTCTATCAAATATTATCGAAACTGGCATGTTCTTTCGATATGTTAATTTATTAAATAAGTTATTTACAAATTTAAACTTTTGTTAGAAACACATTCTCGCTATAAATATTTTAATCTCCATATAAACTGTAAAGGGACTTAGTATTAGCTTTTATCCCTCTAATTTTCTGTTCAGATAACAGCTGCTATATGAAACTTAAATAATAATATGTCAAACTTTGTTTAAACAATGCTAACGGAAAAATTTCAATACAGACAACAGAAAATTACTGCCTGTCATCTAGAGACATCCAGAAGTTTATTTTTAAAATTCTCTTTTTGGTTGTTTAAAAGGGGAGTTATTTTAAGCATAAAGTTATACACCTACATTAAGGGCTTTTATTGATATTAATCAATGATAATTTCAAATCATTTATTAATCTCTGTTATTTCTTTCATAAAGAAGAATTACAAAAACGGTTACTTTCGGGCAAAAAAAATTATTCTTCTTATCCAATGTTCCCGTTAAACGTTTCTCCAAAATTCTTTAACTAAATTAAAAATATGGCCCTCAAATATGAATAATTAAATTTGAAGGCTACTTAAATATATAATACCCAAACTGCTTTAAAGACTCGAGCCTCAACTTACTCGTACATAGTTGTTTAGACATTCTTTCATGCTTAACGTGGTGCACTCTTTCGAATTTTAACCAACTGCACTCACAGCTATTATGTCTACTAAGTCACAGTGTTGAATGCAGTGTTAAAGTCACGTAATTGCTTATCAGATGAGTTCTGAGAAATGAATATCCGTAAATATTGGGTTATTCGTAAATTCACTGCATTTTTTCCACTGATTTTCATGATCGTTATTTTGCTCAAAAAAATATACATTAGAGGAAAAGGTGGAATGTTCCCCCCCCCCCCCCCCCCGCGGGTAAAATAACCCCAGCCTAATAATCTATTAATGCCATCTAGGAAATGGATAGAAAATCCAATAAAGCAATAATCAGTTCCAAAATTTAAGGTATAGCTATCGCTTCCTGTTAATTCATTTGTTGGTAAAGCAGTGCAATCAGCACACGGTAGTGATGAAATTTTTTATTGTCGAATGCTTTTCGTTTTCATTATTATAGAAATGTGCAAAAGAGACTATACTAGGTGAATAAAAAGTCCCAGGAAAGTTGAATATCTCGAACATACACGTCTTGTAAAAAAAAAAAAGATAATATATGTCTCAAATATTTTTTGAAATCCATTTAATGGTGCAAAATTTAGCCCCACTGGACTCTTAGGGCTAGGGTTATGGTAGGGGGGTAACTTTGAAATTTTAAATGGGAACCCCTTATTTTTTTTTTTTGCAGATTCTGATTCTACGGAAAAAATTATATTAATTTTACTCAAAAATTTTTTCAAAGTCTTTTGTAGTAGGCCCTGCAAGTGTAAAAAAAGTGAAACTAGTGCGAATGTCTTGAGAAGTCCACTTAAAACCAAAAAAAAGCATCAATATTTTTTGAAAGCTACGGTGTTTAATAGTTTTAAAAGTAGCTCTCACCACCTTTTCAGGGGTGGGTTGGGGCAACTTTGAAATTTTAAATGGGAACCTCTTTTTTTTTTATAGTAGATTTGGAATCTGCAAATGGATCCAAAATCTTTACAGCTCTCAATAGAATGTTAGGCCGCCATTATTATATGCTGGAAAGACGATTAATCCATCTTCACTCTGTTTGTGTGTCTGTCTGTCCGACGATTAATCGAGAATGCTTTAACTTTTTCAAAATCTGCTTTCGCTCTTCGATAAAGACCCTTCCTGAACTCACCTGATTAGTTTGTAATTGAAATCGGTCTAACAGTCACGCGATGATTGAGACCCAAACCTCCCCTCCCCCATTAAATTTTTTATCAGGGAGGCCGTGGCCTGGTGGGCTTTCACTGAAACACAACTTCGGTGAAGTTAAGCAACGTCAGGCACGGCTAGTCACTGGATGGGCGACTCATCAGCAACTCATGATCGCCCCCCCCCCCCCAGGCTGCTGTGACCATCATACAGCAGTCGTTAATACAGGTCCATCCAGGGACCCAACTTGTCGGCCTTAGGCCATACAGGCTCTGGATGGACGTATTGGATTATAAAATTAAAATTAAAATTTCCTATAAAACAAGCATAATATGTCATTCGAACGGGAATGACGAGCACAATATGAATATGACATTCCTTTCGATTTTCGAAATGCTACGTCCGAGAAAATGACCCCCAAAAAGTACTTCAATGACCCCTTATTACGAGCTTTAGCTAAAGCTATATACCGTGTGTCTCAAAAGTCGCGTGCCATATGAAAAGTTTATGAATGTTGGCTTTATGTTCACACGGTTTCGGAAGTTAACGTTCATGTTGAAAATGTGCACCATGCACTCGAAGACAATGTCTCACATGATCCAAGTTTTCTTCTGTCAGGCGTAAAAGTGTAGCTGGTGGGCTTAGAAATATTAGGGTGCCGGCGATGAAATTCGTCTGCAGTTTCTCTGTGGTGATCTCCACAGCATTATTCCGATGTCAGCATTATTCCTCTGCTTCACTATTTCACCTACAAAATCAAAGCAACCAATTAATCCATATGGCACACGACTTTTGAGACACACGGTATAAGAATACACGCTTAATCGGTACCTTTATTTGTCCGGCAGGCCGTCGTTTACACGATAACGTGAAAATGGATGAACTTAACTGCGATGTGTCAACTTTTGATGCGCTTTCGTGGACCCCTTCAAGCACGTGTACCTTATATAATGTTAGGAATATAAATTTAGGGCATGTCATATATCAATCGATTTATACTGATGAGTCATAGGTGAATACAGTGTTACTTGTTGTTTAACATTTAAGCATTGTTGATCTCAGCTCGGAGCACGTGCCTTTTATGAAGCTTTGTCAATGCACGTGCTCATTTCGTTTGTAAAATTCAGTGCTGTTAGGCCTATTGTTAAAAGTGGCTAATTAATGTTAGGGCGAATGTTAAAAATGGCTAATTAACGTTAGGCCTATTGTTAAAATCGGATAATAATGTTAGGCCTATAGTTAAAATGGCTAATTAATGTTAGGCCTATTGACAAAAATGACTAATTAATGTTAGGCCTAGCAGTGGCTCTAGCCGTGGAAAGAACATAGGCGCAGTAGCTTAAAACATTAGACGTGCGAGCATTTCATTTAGCATTTCGCGCGCGTTTATAAAGATTCGTGTGAACGCTGCAAGCGAATACGTAAATTTACATGCAGTTTTCGCCATTATTGTATATAAAATATATTTCTGTAATATTAAATAACAAATTTTTATACTCTTCTTTTCAGTATATTTGAAAATCGTTTTACGAGTTATATTCTTGTTCCTAATATTATTGCCGCACGTCATGGCTGGAGTCGTGTAAGTTTTTAATGTAGCCTTGACTTAGCTCATCTCATGCAGATTGAACTTTGGCTTGTAGCTCGTGCAGATCTTGTGTCAGTGGTGGAGTCTTAACATAACGTCCCACAGCATCTCATAGGTTTTCTATCGGTGCAACTAATTTTTTGAAGATGAGTGCATTTATAAAATCACCACTAAATTGAATATTATTTAAACATTTGAAGCAGTCAGCATTACTGGAGATACCATGAATGGATGTCGAGCTTGATGAAGAACAAGGTCTTTTATAGACCTTGATGAAGAAAGTTTCTGCATGGCGCCAGCGACGGCAAAACATAGAAGCTTGCTCGTTCTAAGGCCATACTCAAGATATTTTTTGGGGGGTAGGGGATCTGGAGGGTCCCCAAGTAACAGAATTAATTGGCAAAGTGGTCAATTTCGGAGGCTGCAGCTCCCCCCCCCCCCACCACCCACCGTGCATACGGTGTTGTTCGACGATCATTCAGGTTAAGATTGCTTTTTTGAAAATTTTTCTTTAACTGTGTGAAATGGAAAGCTTTGTAGGGGCATCTGAAGGGGCCACCTGACCTTAAATAATGCCGAAAATTCAACATTGGTAAATTGCTTTACTGTTTCGCAGCTTCATTTCATAGTGAAGGTAAGAATTTTTTTAACGTCGTGTATTTTATTTTATTGTACCATATCTTTCTTTATTCTATTTTCTTAAGTTAAATTATGCGTGTACTTTGTACATCGATATATACATGGGGCATTTTTAATAAGTGAATAATTAATTTAATAAAAATATTTAAATTTTTCCCGATTTTTGAGTCTAAAAACGGAGACAGACTTATACGTGGACGAACCTATACTCGCGTATGTATTTCAAAAAATGCATGCCAACAAAATGCCACACTCTGCGTTATAGTATCTGGTTTTATGATAGCTTATAATTTTTTATTACAAGAAAACAATAGGGGGAGGGGCATATTACTACTTTTTGCTCTAATAACAAGATTTGCTCGATTATCTTCTGCCATCTCTCGTAAAGTTTCATGATCCCATAAGCGATAAGCTTCCTTTATATATTAGCGATGAAGTGAAGAAAGTGTCTTTCGATAGCATCATCTTAAACGAACGTTTTTCCACTGGACTGAAAGCATTAAAGTAAAAGCTGTAGTCATCAGGACGGAAACGAGCGAACCAATATTGACACTGGCGTTATTTAAGAGCTTCGTCACTACACACTTCGTCACTAAACTAAAAATAAGGGTTAGTCAAATCTTTCTTAAAACTAATGGATAGTTCTCAGTGGACTTACCGTTACGTTCATACTCCTTTGATTTGATGCCTTTGATTTCTAGTTATGGGGCATGGTGAAAGAGCACCTGTATAGCAGAAATTTTCATGATATAAATGACTTCAAGGAAAGAATACGGATTGTGAACAGAATATCTATTGCCTGTGATGCGTGCTTTAAATAGTAATTGTTGAAAGCTAGATTTTTGGTGTGATGAACACGATGGCGAATAGGTTGAAACCGTGCTGCAAATCAACTTGCCCATATGATGTACGAGGTGCGTTCAAGTTCTAAGGTCTCAAAATTTTTTTCTGTCAAAATACAGCCCAGAAAGTTGTAACTACTGTTATTTCTCGACGTAATCACCGTGAGTCGAACATATTTTTCACAACGGCGGCGCCATGATTCCATGGCTGCTGAGAACTCTTCTTTAAGGATATGTTTTGCCCACTGGTAAATCGCTGAAGCAACGGCAGCTTGGTTGGGAAACGAGCGGCCACGGAGAGTGTCCTTCATGATTGGAAAAAAAACAACAGAAATCGCTAGGAGCGAGGTCTGTTGAGTATGAAGCATGGGAAATAACAACCTCAAAGTTGTTATTTTGAAGAAACTGCTGAGTTAGGAGTGCCCGATGAGCAGGGGCGTTGTCTTGATGAAAAAGCACCCGTCCAGTCTTGTTTGGTCGTTTCTCATGCAATGCTGGAAGGAATTTTGTTCTCAAAACATTTTCGTATGAATTAGCTGTAACAGTTGTACCTTTTGGAACACAATGCGTGAAGATTACGCCTTCGCTGTCCCAAAATATGGCCACCATAATTTTCTCAGCAGAGGCTGTAACTAGAAATTTTTTCGGCAGCGGTGAAGCAGTGTTTCCGTTGTGAAAATTGGCGTTTCGCTTCGGGGTTAAAAAATGGAATCCACGTCTCATCCATCGTCACAACTGATGAAAAGAAATCACCATTCATTGTTGCATCACATGTCAACATCTGCTGAGAAATTGCCACCCGCGTAGACTTGTGTTCGTCAGTCAGCATTCGTGGGACTCACCTTGAAGAAACTGTCCGCATTTTCAGCTCATCATGCAAAGTGGACTCCACAGACCCCACGGAAATGCCAAATTTGGAGGCAATATCACGCACACCTAAGCGACGGTCTTCCATAACAACTTGCTCCACACGAGCAATCATGGCTTCCGTCCGGCTGGTTCGTGGTCGAGGCTGCTTCGGTTCATTCTCACATGATTCTCAAACTTCTTTAAACTTTCGCACCCATGAACGCACATTGTTATCATTCATAACGCCTTCATCACATATCTCACTCAACTGGCGATGAATTTCGATGGGTGTTTCACCCCGCAAGTGCAGAAAACGAATTATTACACGTTGATCTTATAAACTAAACTTCGCCATTTTAAGTATATGAAACATCGTTCGCGGCAACACGCACGGTATCCACGCCGTTCACGGTATAGTGCTGCCATCTATGTTAGTAAAGACGAAATATTTCCCGCAAAATTTTAAAAGTATTAGAACCTATCTACCGGATGATTCAGTCAATTTCTGACCATTTCACTCGAATGACGTGCATTAGGGATAAACAATTGAAAGAATATGAGCGCCATATCGAATTTCTAAATAGTTGGAGTTTGTATTGTTGCAACGGCGCTGCATGAAAATCGTATTGTTGAAAAATGGCGCCCGCTTTATCAACAGAGCAGAAATGCAAGGTTGTCGAATGGTATTTCGAGACAAAATCACCTGTAACCGTGCAAAGAAAGTTCCGGAAGGGGTATAAGTGTCGAGACGCACCAGGCAGGCAAGCAATCATGGATTTTGTCAAGCAATTTCCTGCTACTGGATGTGTTAAAGGCAAGAAAAAACGCGGGAGCGAAGCTCGTGTTCGAACGGCCGAAGTTGTCGAAAATGTTCGCACAAGGTCGATCGATTCCCCTACCAAAAATTCTGTTCGCCGCCTATCCATTGAAGAAGGGCTGTCGTATACCACGACGTGGCGAATTTTGAGAAAGGATTTACACCTGTTCCCGTGTAAGATCCATGTTTATCAGGATTTAACAAACACTGGAAGACAGAAGCGACAACAATTTGCGATGGAGTTTGGAGCAGAAATGGAAGTCAATCAGGACAACCTGTGGGTGTCAGTTGAGGCCTTCTTCCATCTGTCAGGTGACGTTAATAAACACAACTTTCGTTTTTGGGGTTCCTAGCACCCTCATGAGATCCATAAGTCACCTCTTCATCTACGAAAGGTTATGGCTTGGTGCGCGATTTCCAAAAGAGGCATCATTGGTCCGTTCTTTTTTGAGGGCACCGTAACGTCACAGGCTTACCTTAACTTGTTGGAAACCTTCTTCATCCCCGAGCTGCGAAGGAGGCGTATACCGCTTCGACATCAATGGTTTCAACAGGGTGTGGCTAGGCCTCACACCAATAATGAAGTGCTAGACTTTCTCAATCAGAAATTCGGAAATCGTGTCATTTCAGACAGGTTTCCAGATCGATTCGGGGGTGGCTTTATTTGTCCCCCTACGAGTCCTGGTGTGATTTTTATCTCTGGGGGTTCCTTAAAGACAGTGTGTTCACTACAGCACCAAGAAACCTAGACCAGCTGCGACAAAGTATCGTCGACTGCTGCACCCTTGTGGATGCAGAAATCCTGGATAGAGTTATGAACAACTTCACCATTCGGCTGCGAGCAGTTCAAAACGTTCGTGGTGGCCACATTGAGCATATCATCAAGACTTTTCCACGGGAATAAAAACTCCGAACTGCCTAAAATACCATACTGAAATGCTAAGTTTGTAAACATTAATGGGTCAAGAAATCATAGTACTGAAATGGTCAGAAATTGACTGAATCACCCTGTACTTACTCTCACTGCAGAGAAAACATTTTGGAGACCTTATAACTTGAACGCACCTGTATGTTTTGTGGATAAAAGGTTTCTGCCTTAAAGTGTTACATAATTTTGACTAACCCTGCAAGAACAAAAAGTGCTTTCAATTTATATGTTTCTACTAGCAGAGCCCGTACGTAAAATTTTCACATAGTAAAGGCATGATATAAATGACTAATGTTCGGTTTGTTTTTTCTTTTATAATAATGAAATAATTATTCTGATTTTGCTTTATAGCAATGTATTTGTTGTAATAGCGAACGTTACATTGAACATGCAGTATATAATGGTTTTAGATTAGAACAGCAAGTAATGCAATAAGTTGTGAGTTATTTAGTAATCGTCATCGAAAAGGGACACACAGCTGAACAAAAGTGCATGGAATTCGATTTATTGATTGTGCAAATGCAGGAGCTTCAACCCTTCGACAATCCAAAAAGGTTGTTTCAAAAAAGAACCCCAGACCCACCCCGATCACAATCGGTCAGTCCTCCAAAGCGAACCAACACCAATGTCTGGAATCATTGTGTTATGAAGGTCATCAATTCAGACTCAGAAGGAGGATGCGACAGTCGAGCTGGGACGAAACACACGGGACCGGCTGCACGCTTTCTTATCCGTCGTCGCCGGCCAGAAGGAGCGTTCCCATTCAAGTGCTTCTGCTAGTTTCGGGAAAGTAGCCGACTCATGAGGGTGCGGTGGGTGGACCTGGCATCGGTGGAACACTGTGTCGTCCTCGGTCAAAGTGGACGAATTGCAGGCACACATGTGTCCCGCACAGAGACAGCCTCGTTATCAATGTGCGGCTCCGGTTTTTAACCATTTAACATGGCTCCCGACAAGTTCTCGCGCATTTTGCCTTGCGCGCCCCAGTATTACCACTTCTCGCACCAGGTGTCCGAAGGCCCGTAAACATGGTAGAGTTTGAAGAATATTTGATTGGGTATATTGGTATACCCGCAGTAGTTAAAACAAAAAGTGTCATTCTAACACAGTTTTGCACCAAGATTGCTGAGATCAGATCACGTGGCCACGTGTCGTTGTCTCTCCTTTTTGTAATTATATGGAGGAAAATGAATTTCTAATGGTTATTTCCTCTTTTTTTTTTCTTTACAAAGACTTTATTCCATTTACCTCTTCGCTTGATAATTGAATTTCACGTTCAATCGCGCACTCGACGCTAATAAAAATATTCCACGAAATAAATAACGAATGTCTCATGAATGGATATAACTCGTAAATAATGTTTGTGTGAATTGTTCAGTAGTACGTGTTTTAATAGCACCAAATTGTACCTTTGGAACTTTTAATGCTAAAATATGGCATGTAATATATCAAACTACTCTTAACAACGTGTCATGAGTGAATATAACGAGTAAATAATGATAGTGGGAATGGGAATTGGTTTAGTAGCACGTGTTCTAATGGTACCATATGGTACTGTTAGAAGTCTCAGTGCTAAGATATGTTAGACCTATTGGTATGCGAATTGTTAGACCTATTGCTATCCATAGCTTATTTGTATCAAGAGCATATTGCTGTTAGGGTTAATAGTATCTAAAACTAATTCCTGTGATACATATTGCTAATTAATAGTAGTTAATCGCTTGCTTCAATAGTAGATAATAACGTAGAAATACTTTAGTAATTGAATATGAAAAAAATAATAGATGCTTACACATAACGCTTCAGCAATTGAGGCTCACTTCGTTTAACATTATGTGGGAATGCCTACAAATTAATGAACTTTTTTTTATTTGTTCAAATATATGAAGAATAACTTCACTCTGCATTTAACCTTTCAGTTCTTCAAGTTTATTCGTTTAAATTCTCTCTATACATTAGTTTACTTAAATAGCAATTTACAATTTAGTTTTTAAATTGTCTCTGAAGTGTTTTAAAATGTTGATTAATTCTATATATCCATGTATGATGCTATAACAAGAAAATGTGCTCCCTTTATCCGCCTTGGCGGTAAAATCATTCTTGTTCAATATTACCGATGTTAGCGCCACAGCATCGTATCAGCAGTTAAAAACTCTTGTTGTGGATTTGTGTTTTCATTTTTTATTTCTCTGCTTTAGGTAACCATTGTCCACAGTTTCTGGCTTGTCTAATGTAAATGCCTTTGTAGTTCACTGTCTGTGCAGTTTCCTCATTGCTAATTATTCATGAAAATGAAAAGGTAAAATTCTGCAATAGTCAACTAAAAACAACGTTGTATCATTTATTTTATGGAATATTATTATTAACGCGAAATTCAATCATGAAGTGAAGAGGTAAATGGGATAAAGTCTTTGTAAAAAATTAATAAAAGAGGAAATAACCATTTTTCTCTATATAGTTATCTAAACAAAACGTCAGTCAACCACGCAATCCCAAAATCCTTCAATTAAAATGGCGACCGGAAATGACGACACGAAATGTTCGTCACATGATCTGGTCTCACCAATCAGAGTGCGTGAATTAAGAGTGGGCCAGAAGTGGCAGCCATTTTGGTGGCAGAATGAAACTTTTTTTACGTACTAACGCACACTCATCAGGAATTTAACCTAATTACTTCAGAGTGCTGGCAAGTCGGACAGAGTGAGGGGGTTGGTGGTTGGTTTGGTTGGTATTAACGTCCTTTCCAACTGCCATGGTCATTTTAGGACGGCGTTATAGGGGCCACAAATTTTGCCTCGCAAGGGTTCTTTAACGTGCAGCCAGCAAATGACTACACGGGACCAACGGCTTGTTTTCCCTTTCGAAGGAAGTGCGTGATCTCAGGATTTCCCCTTGAAAAATCCTCGTCGTCCTCGGCCAGGATCGAACCGGCGTACTCGGGCATCAGAGGCGATCATGCAAACCACTCACCGAGGCCGTTCAGACTGAGAGGGACGAGACGTAGTTGATAAATTAATGAATAATGTTTATTGGAAAACAATAAAGTGAATTGAAAAATATGACATAACTTCTAGCTATTTTTTTTTAATAAATCGTTTTCCTTTTCTTTTTAATTTTCTTCTGAGGACTACCTGGTAGTTGAAATATCCATATTCATGATGAATAAAAATCTTTGTGGAAAAGCGGACTTAGTTTGTGTTTTAAACATCATTTTTATCGTATTTATTTTTTATACTTAAATATAAGATAGAAAGTTAAATTCTGCCAATAATTTGCGGGTGGTTTTGCTTTGCTGAGCTATGATCATTTCGAGAAAGGCTTCATCTTCAACAACGTTTAGCCATGTGGAAATTATTTTGTTCTCAAGAGTGGTATCATCTTTATTGAAGCGCTTTAACCTTTTTCTGCGGTGTGTTCGTTAACTGTGTCTTCCACATCGTTGATTTCTTTCGTCTCTGCCCTTGCACTGAAGCCCTTTTTTTTTGATAAAGGTAACGCAAAATGGGCCGAACTGGGTTTCTCTCTAGACATATAGCTATTAAAAAATAACATTTGAACGAATTCAATACAAATGATATATAAAAATATACAGAAGCAAATTCTCAACAAAATAAATGGAAATATAGCAGGATATGAATCATATTCCATTAAGAAACAAATTGCCACATGTAAGCTGTTAGAATACGAACGAAATTGACTGAACCAGGGATTAATCAAGACAAAGCATAGGTTTAGATTAAAAATACATAATAAAAAATATTATTATTATTATTATCTATCTCTTTCAAACCATCGGTTGAGAAACGTTGTATCGAGGAATTCTCGAAGTGTTAATGCTCCGTGTGGTGAAATGCGACAAATTTTTTTAAGCATGAAGGGACATATTTATTACTGTTCAAAGCAATTATTTTGTCGAAGATTTTATATGCTGTCTGGATCTGGTACTCTGGAACGTCTCAATTATTAGAATATCTTCAAACGAAAATTCTTAACTTTGGTTGGTTTATAGCTCAAGCTTTACATCTTCCTGAAAAACACGGATTTGTTTCTTCCTTTAATATTATAATAGAAGCCTACCATTAATAGAAGCCTTTTCAATATTTTAAATAAACTTATTCAAGGGAAAATTACATCATTTGGAATCCTCGAAGCAATTGCTTGTCGTGTTCCCAGTGGTACCGGGAACAAATTTGTCCTGGAGTTCGTTGGTAAATCACGGACTAAGGTTTCCTTACTTGATCCTGCTTTTAAATTAATTTACTTGTACAATCACATTATTTGTTTTATCTTGTTATTTTTTCTTTTTTTCTTTTTCTTATTCGTATTTACATTAACCCTGTTTTGTGATTTCTTCTGTTCATGACAACATGAGGTTTAGGCCTCTCGGTTTTTCCGGTCAGTTCTTCCCCGTTGCTGCTATATTATTACTGAATTTATTATTTTATTTTTTAAAAAAAATTTATTATTATTTGTAACAACAGTGAGGGAATAACAGTAACAACAGATAATCCGGAGGGGAAAGCCCCATGTTGTCCCCCTACAGGCAAACTGCCCAAAAACGGGGTTAATGAAAATCACATTAGCAACAAATAAATAAAAAAAAATCAAAGATAAAGACGTACACATAATTACGAAATTAAAAACTCAGAAATCAAAGATGTAAAACTAGATAAAAAAAAATAATAAAGAAACAATAATTAATAACATTTTATCTAAATTACAAGCAAAGAGAACAGAAATATATACAAAACCATAAATTTTTACAAAAAAATATATCTATGTTGATATATATCAAGATTAATGTCTAAAAATTGAGGATTGTTATAAAAATTAATTAATAATTTGACCAAGGGATTGACATCCGAAACATGAATCGTTAATCAATTTATTATACAGAAAGAGCATCTTCTGCGTATGAGTGCTGTACCATATCCAGATACAGTATAGTAGTTTTGCAAGAACGATGCTCTTAAACAGACAGAGAAAAGACAGGGGTTTAGCAAAAAAGTTGATTAGCCTTTTCAAACTAACTAGTCTCCGACAAATGTCACGTGTAAGTGAATCAATATGTTCAGCAAATGAAAGGTTCTTCGTGAAAATAATACCGAGATCGACTGCTGAAGTCTTTCTTTCAATAATATTATTTTGCAAAAAGTAATCAAAATAATAAGAAGAGACTTCCCTAGTAAAAGATATCACATAGGATTTATCGGGTTTAAGGGATAGTCCATTTTCCGAAGCCCAATCATAGATGTTATTCAAAGCTGTCTGTAAGAGAGGCACAATCATTCCAGCAGGAAATGCGACAAAAGATTTTGACATCGTCAGCATAAAGTAAGAAGCCAATACGCTTCGATGAAACTGCATAAGGTAAGTCCGCAATAAAAACATTAAACAAAATAGGACCTAGCGGGGACCCCTGGGGGACTCCACTACGGATCTTATAAGGACCAGTTTCCAAGCCACAGGCACGGAGCAAAAAACAACGATCAGTAAGCAGCGAACTAAACCAACTGCATAAAGTATTAGAAAGACCAAGAAGTTTAGTTTGTGAATTAATAGTTCGATGTTGACGTGATCAAAGGCTTTTGAGAAATCCAAATAAATCACGTCAACCTGATCCCTGCGATCTAAATGGAGCGAGAGAGTCTGAGTCAAAGTCGCGAGATTTGTCTGAGTGGAACGATGTTTCCGAAAGCCATGCTGAGAGTCCGGCAAGTAATTGTCAATAAACTCAGATAGACGAGTAGCGATTATAGTCTCCAACAGTTTGGCTGGAAAAATAATCAGATGATAGGGCGAAAATTACCAATACCCTCGACAGTTGATTTTTTGGGAATTGGACAAATTGTAACCTGCTTCCATTTTGTGGGATATTTGCCGGTCGAAATAGAGAGATTAAACAAATAGACCAGAGGCAAAACCAGGGCAGATATGCAACCTTTAAACAAATAATCAGGAATATCAGCCAGAAGACAAGATCTGGAGGCAGCTAGCCTTCTAGCTGTACTAATAAGTTCTAACTCGGTTATCGGTTCATAAGAAAACTGCTGCCCAACATTACTCCAACACTGTTCTAAATTTGAGTTGCTAAAATTAATATGGCATTTGTTGGAAAAAGTTTCTTCAAATACTTTTGCAATTTCAGCTAAAGTACTATGAGTCAAAATTGCATTGGTTGACTTATTTTTTTTTGCCTAATAATTTGTTTGCAATGGACCAAAAATTTTTCGCATTTGACGTTAATTCATATTCGGCCCAACTAAAGTAGGACGCTTTATCTTTTCTCCAAAGACTTTTAAACGTCTTCTTGGCATGACTAAAGAGATTATAATCGTTGGGATTTAGCGTTCTCTTATATACTTTAAAACATTTATTCTTCCAATACCAAGCTTGCCTGGTTTGAAATTAAACCCAGCCAGGAAAAGCAACATAACCTTTACGTTTATCATTATTTAATCTCTTTTTCGGAAAGTATTGCGATATAGCTTTTCTAACTGTATGCTCTATCATATCCCAAACTAGATCAACATCATCAAGGCTATGCAGGCTAGCCCAATCAAATTCCTCGAGAAACTTAAACAGCGAAAAGAAGTCTCCACATCTAAAATCAACTCCAGGAACAACTCGCATCAAGGGAACAGTATCAATTACGGGAATATCTACAACCAAAGGAGGGTGAAATTGATCAACTTTTAACATAGGATTCAGATCTATACAAACATTTACACAGCAACTAGAGAAGACCTTGTCAAGATTGTCTCCCAAATAATTAGGCACAAAATTATAATTCCGAACATTAATTTCGGAACTCCAGCAATTAGTATAAAATTGTCTTTGCTTAGCCACAAAAGTACAATTACAAGAACTCCTGAGGTCAGAATAACTGAAATCTCCTACTATAATAGACTCGGTATAATTCTTAAAAATACAATCCGCAAATTCTTCCAAAAATATTTCGTAATCCCGTGAGGGAACTGACGGCGGAACGTACACATTCCATAAATTTAGAGCCCTCTTATTAGACGATCTGCTGCGACAACTCACAGAAACACCAACTATATCTATAGCTTTACAAGAAGAAGAAAAATTAATCCTGTAGGCTTCGACGAGAAGAGGTACAGCTATCAGCACCCCTCCTCCCATTCTGCCATCAGACCTGTCCGCCCTAAAGACGGAAAAAGAATCGCCAAACAAGAGATAATCAGGGATAAAAGCATCAAGCCAAGTTTCAGAGAGGCAAAAAATCACATTCCGATTTGCAAGAGTAAAATCGAAAATCTCCCTAATTTTGGTCCTGACGCCCCTGACATTTTGATATTTAATCCTCTTTATCATTATCGGTATTAAGTGAGGTCTCCTCCTGACCGTTAAGACAGATTTGCTCTTTATGTAATTTGCCAACAAATGTAGTAAGTAAAGTTCCCTGAGGCCATAGAGATGCATCAAATAAAACATTAAAATCATCAGCCATAAGTTCAATGACAAAGGAAGAGTATGAAGCAAATTTTGTCTTAATTTTGTGGCATTTAATAACATTACTACTTGTAGAGACTACAGCAATATGCCTTTTTATGACACTGGGCTCTAATCTGGATATGAATAATCTTTTTGTAATCGGTTTAAATTTAATTGCACTTATACAACCAACGCTGTTCGCCAAATTCCCTATAGCTATAGGTTTTTTTAAGGGACTTTTAGAAACAGGAGACCTGAAATGAGTCTTTTCGTTAACTTTAAATTCATCCATTTCATATGAGGCAGTATTAGTCTGAGTAAGCGGCTGGCTCGATCTAGATTTCAACGCATCAGAAAAAGAACGGCTACCGGATGCTTGAAGACTAATTTTATTTGTTGTAAACATATCGACAATATCATCAAATTTCTTAAGTAACTTATTGTTATCAGACTGTAGTTTTGAGGTAGTCACTACAAGGTCCTTGATAACCGATATCAAGTCGCGCACTGTATTAATCAGCTTCAAGCAATCCGAGGCAAAATCAAATTGAAATGACTTACCTCCTAAAGTTTGACGGAGTTCAGTCTCTTTATCCAACTGACCCGTCAGCGAATTAGCGCAACCAGCTTCATCATTATCAGAATCGACGGAGTCTAGACCGAGCTCCGCACACGAGGAACACCGCCATGATGGCTTCAGTCGTTGCAAATTGCCGGAAGAGATACCAACACATGTTCCATGAAAATAATTGCCACAATCTTCATTACAAACTAAATAGCCTTGTTTACCATACATCTGTTTAGAACAAACTAAGCAGGTCCCAATTGTTTCCTGATTACCCTTTTTCTTATCCTTGGTCATTTTACCTGGAGCTAACTAACGAGCGACCAGCGCCCTGCGACCCCTGGCGACCCCTGGTGACCAATTATTTTCATTATTATAATAATTATTATCATTATTATTATTTTTATTATTCGTATTATTTTATTATTGTCGTTTTTTATCTTCTTGTTCTTCTCCGTTCATTAAACTTTTTTTTTTCTTTTAAATGTTTTTTCATTAACCCCGTTTTGGGCATAGGTCTATTGGGGGACAGCATTGGGCTCGACCTTCCAGTCTATCTGGTGGTCTTCTCCCCTGTTGCTGTTACATTATTATTATTATTATTATTATTATTATTATTATTATTATTTGCATTCTTTGGGAATAAATACTTACATAATTTGTATCACGTAACCAATAAAAGGAGAGCTATAAGACAAATAATAAAACAATTAATGTAAGTTAAACAGAAACAAGTATGTAGTTACAAACAAAAAGTTTAAGATACACTATTTCAAAAAATATCAATAAAACCAATAAATTAAAGAAAATGATACAGCAGTTGATTAGATAACATGATTTTTTTAGCTTCTTATTAAATTGGACACAATTTACAGCACTGGCGAGAACCAATACAGCACTGCCGAGAACAATCAAAGACACTATAACGTACCGCATATGGTTCCATGCAGTGAAAAAATTAAATAGAAACTTATGAAATTTTAAATTTGATAACTTTGGTAATGTATTATTGAGTTTACGAATCTTAGCAGGATGTTTAAACCAATTCAATATGAAATGACATGTATGAAGTTGGTGACGCAAAGCATTAGCAATGTTCTTAAAACGACAATAAACAAAATAGGAATCAAGAGTAAACAATTGGAATTTAATACAACAATCAGTAAATCAGGCAAAACGTGATTTTAAAAGAGTGTTTGCATTAAATCAGTAAGTGCGTCTGCATTTGTTTATTACCACTTTCAAAGTTTTTAGACGTAGGTACTAGCCCAAAAGCATATTCATATTCTAAAACAGAAATAACCTCTATAATAATGACTTCCTGCATTTTCCTTAATGCTTTACTCAATTTATTTTATAAAAACCTCATTTTGCTCAATTTCCCGTTCAAGTATGCGATATGACTATTGAAATTAAGATTTTGGTCAAATATGGCTCCTAATATGGTGATACTATAGTTCGATGTAATATTTATATCCTTCCCAATGACTATTGATGCTGTTTTGCCCATGTTTAGAGTCATGTTTTTATCAGTATACCACTCAGACAATTTCTCTAAGTCCTTCTGCATCATAGACTTCGCTAGCGGCAATTGCAGTACATGACATGAATGAGAGAGAAAGTTATCGTCGACATAACTGTGCAAAGTAAAGTTGTTCAATATTTCATTTAGAGAACTAAAAAAAATAGAGTAGAATAAGTTGCTGAACAGGAACCTTGGACAATGCCACGTTCTGATGGAATACAAATGTTGAATAGACCACTTTTATCTGCCACTCTCTATTATTGAAGTAGGAAACACAGAGCGCATATGCTTCACCATGTACACCATAGCGATATAGGTCATGGCGAGGTACCATATGAAAGCTACAGTTGTTTTCGAGGTACCTTGTCGTGTCTACGACAATTGGGTGGATGACAATTCGCTGAACGTCAATTGGGTGGACGACAATTCGGTGGAAATGCAAATTCGATCGAGATTTTTAAATCACCGAAGTCAATTTCAGTATTTAATTCGTTGTTTGTTTATAATTGACACATCTTTATTGCAATTACAAAGCAATTTGCTTCATTCATTTTAGGTCGAAGTCACTTTATATGCGGGAATCTTTTGTTTATTAAGTACCGACAGGTGATTTATGCTATCAGTGTGGGAAAACGTGTCTGTCTGTCTGTCCGTCAGTCTGTCTGTAACTCAAACTCCTCCGAGGCTATGAAAGATTTTCAAAATCTGTTTTCGTCAGTCGATGAATATGGTTCATAGCACGAACCAATTACAAATATTATCTAAATCGGTTCATTGGCACGTGCACAAATGGTACCTCTATTTTCCCGCCTAGCAATTTTCAATGGGAAGATATATTGAGTAATATATCAAACAAATCGTAATAACGAGATAGAAGCGCATATAAATTACTATTTTCGCCAATTAATATACAAGTCAGGCAACCGAAATGCCCAGGACCGATAGGATTTTAAAGAAATCGAAAACGAAAAGGAAAGTAATTGATTGCTAAAGAGCCTTTCATTGTTATGAATTAGATGAGGTCAATGACGTATATTAAAGATAGACTCCGATTCCTATTGTTAACAGCGGCAAAAAGTGAAGCAAATTGTTGAGCCATGATAGTTCTAGGTAGGAGGGAGCCGTGGAGTAATTAGCTGTCTGGCTGTTTTTGAAGATTTTGGAGCTGAGGAATAATTAATTCAAAACCATTCCTCAAAGTTAAACTGCGTACAACTGTACAAACAAACAAGAAAAAGGACCAGAAATCATTTTCCACAAATATAAATTAAAAATACGTAACTAAAATGAAAATACGTAACTGAAAGACAATCGAAACGAAATTGAAATTGAAACCATAATCGAAAAATTGTTTATAAAATATAATAAAATACTTCAAATACAAAGTAAACGAAAAGAAAACTTTTCACTCCGTGATCGGCGTGTGAAAGAATTATTAATCAGCTACTCTCATGTTTAGCCATGTGTTTTGCATCATCTTCACTCACTTTCGGCCATGACAGTTCTGGGCATGGAGCTTCCCAATTTGCTTCAAGTTACAACAATAGTATTCGGAGTCTATCTTTAATATACGTCATTGGATCAGGTTGCTAAGGAAGCCTCTGGTTGCTAAGCAAGGCGTACTTCTAAGGGAAACGTATAGTTCAAACTGAATAAAACTATCTGAAAAGTTAAATAGAGAAAGTAGCATTTCTCTATAGATTAGAACATATACGAATACTTTATTTGTTAGCATTCCTATTTAATAATCTTTCTTCAGAAACTATTGCCAACGCTTTTCTACGTAAGCATGTATCACTGAAAAGATGAGTAGCCACTCGCTATTGTTAAAATTTGCCTAACACAAAGTACCTCTTGATAATATAAGGCGTAAGTAGTTACATGCCATATCTTAGCAGTGAAAGTGTCCAATAGTTTCATAATGGTATCATTAAAACACGAATCATGGAGCCAATTACAATTATCATTAATTTTACGTTATATTCTTTCATGACAGGTCATTGCAAGTTGTTTGATTTATATTACATGCCATATTTTATCATTGAAAATTCTAATGAATCATAATGGTTCCAGGAAAACAGGTGCCTTGGAACCAATTTCGACTATCATTAATTTTACTTAAATTCATTCATGGCACATCATTCCAAGTCGTTTGATACATTAAATGCCATATTTTAGCATTGAAAGTTCCAATGAACCATAATGGGTCCACTAAACAAGCAGCCTAGGAACAAATTTCGGCTATCATTAATTTTACGTTATATTCATTCATCGCACATCATTCCAAGTCGTTTAATATATATTACGTGCCATATTTTAGCATTGTAAGTTCTAATGAACCATTATGGTTCCACGAAACCAGGTGCCTTTGAACCAATTTCAACTATCATCAATTTACGTTATATACATTCATAATACATCATTCCAAGTCGTTTGATATATTCATGCCATATTTTAGCATTGAAAGTTCCAATGAGCCATAATGGGTCCACGAAAAGCAGGTGCCTTTGAACCGATTTCGACTAGCAATAATTTTACGTTATATTTATTCATGGCACATCATTTCAAGTCGTTTGATATATTACATGCCATATTTTCAGTAGCAGAACACCTTGTAATCAGTAAATAAATAATAATTGTGGACAAGAGGTCAGTTTCTCATAATATAAATACTATCCACATGGTTACTGAAGTTTTGGATTATAATAAGTCATTCTGTTGTTGGCGAAACATTCAATATCACTCTGATCAGTATGATCTGGTGGTCAGAAATGCAACTATCTTGGTAATTAATTTCTTTATCATGAACCAAAAATCCCATTTTTTCTGTGCAAACCACATTAATTTACAGTATAGTCATCCTCCGAGTTACGTTAAGTAATACGTTCCATAAACCTTTACATAACTTGAAATTTGTTTAGGTGCATTGAAAGTTCCAGTGAACCATAATGGGTCCACGAAATGGAGGTACCTTTGAACCGATTTCGACTATTAATAATTTTATGTTATATTCATTCATGGCACATCATTCCAAGTTGTTTGATATATTACATGCCGTATTTTCGCATTGAAAGTTCCAATGAACCATAATGGGTCCATGAAAAGCAGGTACCTTTGAACCGATTTCGACTACCATTAATTTTACGTTATGTTCGTTCATGGCATATCATTCCAAGTCTTTTGATATATTACATGCCATATTTTAGCATTGAAAGTTCCAATGAACCATAATGGGTCCATGAAAAGCATGTACCTTTGAACCGATTTCGACTATCATTAATTTTACGTTATGTTCGTTCATGGCACATCATTCCAAGTCGTTTGATATATTACATGCCATATTTTAGCATTGAAAGTTCTAATGAACCATAATGGGTCCACCAAAAGCAGGTACCTTTGAACCGATTTCGACTATTAATAATTTTACGTTATGTTCGTTCATGGCACATCATTCCAAATCGTTTGATATATTACATGCCATATTTTAGCATTGAAAGTTCCAATGAACCATAATCGGTCCATGAAAAGCAGGTACCTTTGAACCGATTTCGACTACCATTAATTTTACGTTATGTTCGTTCATGGCACATAATTCCAAGTCTTTTGATATATTACATGCCATATTTTAGAATTGAAAGCTCCAATGAACCATAATGGGTCCATGAAAAGCAGGTACCTTTGAACCAATTTCGGCTATCATTCATTTTACGTGATATTCATGCATGACACATCATTCCAAGCTGTTTTATATATTACATGCCAAATCTGAGCTTTGAAAGTTTCCCCTGAACCATACTGGTTCGATGAAACCACATACCATTGAACCTGTTTCTACTCTCGTTAATTTTACTTTAATATTCAATCATGACATGTTATTTCAAGCTGTTTGATATAATACATGCTATATCTTAGCATTGAAAGTTTCCAGTGGACCATAATTGTACCACTAAACTACATACCCTTGAATCAGTTATGACTGATATTGACCATCAAGGAAGACCATCAGTTATGACTGATATTGACTTAATTCACAAGCCTTTTCTCTGCTTTAGCTATAGAATCTTAAAGGGAGAACAGCATTTGGCAATGCACAGGCCATTTATACATGGAATTGTATAGTGAAAAACAACGTGGTCCCCTATATTATTTTTGACCTTTTGAACCGGAAGTAGTTCACCGATTTTTTCCACCAACGAACTCAGTCTTCCGATTTCCCTAAGTTGTCGAATTGCGAAAACGGAAGTCGAAAATTCGGAAGCGTTCGAAAGCTAGAGCACCAACGGTCAGACAGACGGACGGACGCACATTGTGAAAACATAAGTACCTATCGGTCCCAATAAGGTTCCGGGAATGAACCATTTTGAAACTGGTTGAAATCGAAACAATGACACGTACTCTAATAGTATCCTTATGACACCCTCAAAAATTTTCAGTGCTAAAATATGGCATGTAATTTATTAAAACAACTTGGAATATATTGTAATGAATGAATATAACGTAAAAATTAATGATATTCGAAATTGGTTTCAAGGAATCTTGTTTAGTTGAACGATTATGGTTCATTGGAACTTTCAATGCTAAAATATGGCATGTAATATATCAAACGACTTGGAATGATGAGTTATGAATAATTATAACGTAAAATTAACAATAGTCGAAATTGGTTTCAAGGAATCTGGTTTAGTGGAACCATCATGGTTTATTGGAACTTTCATTGCTAAAATATGGCATGTAATACTCGTATATCAAACGAATTGGAAGGATGTGTCATGAATGAATATAACGTAATCTTAATGATAGTTAAAATTATTTCAAAGGTACGTGGTTTAATGGTATCATTAAGGTCCATTGGAAACTTCCAATGTTAACATAGGGCGGTTTAAAAATATTGTTCCGCGAATGGTTTACTTTAACCTTCATTGACACGTGCACAAATGGTACAAAGACTTTAGAAACGTCAGTCTTGGCGAGGATATAAATCTGATTTGTATCAAGGGCGTCGAAGAAATATTAAATACCTCGTACTGCTGTTGTTCCTACGTTCGAATTGATTAGGTGGAAGTTGAGGAATGATTAACTGCTTCAAGTACATAAAGATCGCTTACTCCACAACTCTAGTTATTGGATGAAAGTTTGCAATTGAACGATAGTTACTGTAATTTGAAGTAGCTCCTTTCTCTTTATACAAGGGAGTGATATTTGCTATCTTCCAATTATCCTGGTATATCGAAGATTGAATATGTAATTTCCCGTGGCCGTCAACCATGATGTTATAATTTTATTCATAAATTTTAGAAACTTCCCAGATATCAGATCACGAGGGAACGCCGTCCTAGATTTAAGATTTTGAATGGAGAGAATGATGTCAGAATTTGTGATAAGCTGGAAACCCAAATAAATAATGAGTTATTAGAGTTAGAAAAGATTAGTTTGAACGAATATATATGAGAGAAGGACGAGAAACAAAAACGCTGGAATACAATAAATAATGGTTATTAATTACAAATAAAAAATAATAATAATTAAAAAAATAAATAATAAATAATAAATAAAATCAGAATAAAAATCAAAATAAACAACTGACGTTTCGAATAGAGACTATCCTTTATCAAAGCAAAAAGATAATTCTCTACAAGCAAATAGAATATTAGAGAATTATCCTGAAGTTATGAAAGAGTGCTTAAGGACGACTTTATATACAGGGTATTTCTAAATGGAAAGACAATAAGTACCTAGCGTGATCCTTTGCATAATAACAAACTTAAATTTCCTTATGCAAAATGTTCAAAATTCAAATTTTAAGGGTCTAAACATCACGCGAAGTTTTCTAAAAGCTGGCGGAAAACGTTATTTAATTTCAACAATTGCTACCGTTTTCTCGTGGCATAGCGCAGTTCATTATGTGAGGTGTTGGTACAGAACGCAATTTAAATTTTGAGTTTTCGACATTTTCGATAAGGAACTTTTTGCTTCTATTGATGCATGGAATCACACTATGTACTTATTGTCCTTCCATTTAGAAACACCCTGTATAGTTAGCAATAAGACGGTATTGGCTGAAATATTAGAAGAGAACAAATGGGAGGCCAGGAGATGAATTTGAAGACGTGTTGGGATATGATAGGAAAGAGGACAGATAGGAGGTAATACGAGGGCGGCGAAAAAAATGCAATAGGATAACACATACAGAATTAAAATGACAGAAATTATAAAAAAGGTTAGGAATGATAGGGCTCCGGATATAACAGGGTGTCTAGCAAAACGATTTCGTAAAATTCTCTGACTAGTTTAGATTGGAATTTACGAGGCGCATCCAGAAAGTAAGTTTCCCGATGTTTTCCCTTTTAAAATAAACGTAATTAGCCATGTCAATTGCATGTGCGTAACAGATCTATGACGTATGAATCATATGCCAGCCGGACAGGTCCCGCTTCGTGCCAGTAGCGTGGTAGCAATGGTCCGAAATGGAAGCTGTTATTTCTTTTCCCGCCGCCTGCGAGGTTCGGTCGGTGATAAAGTTCTTGAATGCACAAAGCATTGCGCCAATTGAAATTCATCGTCAGCTCTGTCAGGTCTATGGGCCGAACATCATGAGTAAGCAGATGGTGCGTCGCTGGTGTAGGCAGTTTTCCGAAGGTCGTCAAAGTGTCCATGATGAAGAGCACGGTGGGCGACCATCCCTCATCAATGATGATCTTGTTGAGCTTGTGCGGCAGCGCGTGATGGTGAACCGTCGCTTCACGATTACGGAGTTGAGCACCCATTTTCCGCAGATATCGCGATCCTTGTTGCATGAGATTGTCACTAAGCACCTGCTGTTCAAAAAATTGTGTGCCAGGTGGGTGCCGAAAAACCTGACACCCGAAGACAAAATTCAACGCTTAGGAGCAGCACTGACATTTCTGCAACGGTATCACGATGACGGCGATGAGTTCCTCGACAGGATTCCACGGGCGATGAGACTTGGATTTCGCACATCACCTCGGAAACCACAGGCAGCAGAGTTCCATTCACAGGCGGCAGAGTTCTAGGACAGGGGGATACAAAAGTTGATCCCACGATACGACAAGTGTCTCAATTCTGGTGGTGGCTATGTTGAAAAATAGCTGAAACATTGCTGTACTTGTTGCCAATAAATGTGTTCATGTAAGTGTGAGTTCTTTTTTTTTTTAAATAGGGAAACTTACTTTCTGGATGCGCTTCGTACATTTTCACCGTTCGGGTTGTACACCATTTCATGTATTCCACATACGTAATAGAAGACAACCTACTTGAATTTGGGTTTTTAGAATTTCTAATATATGATCACATCTTTTAATAATTTCTAATATATGAT
>JAHWFO010066747.1:709249-728447 GCA_023313115.1 Rhysida immarginata | reverse complement strand
AATTTCTAATATATGATCACATCTTTTAATAATTTCTAATATATGATCACATCAGAATTTCTAATATATGAATTGGGGTTTTTAGAGTTCATCCTTTTTGATCTCCACTTCAATTTTAAACAATTTTGAAGCATCTTTCCAAGCTGTCTGTGTATTTTCCCTTCGCTGATAAATAAATTGATGGTATGATAATTTTTATTCATCCACATCTTTTGTAAATTCTTGTTCCACCATACTTTCGTGGTAGAGCGTGAATGAATCAATTTAAATCCTGACTGTTGTAAAATATTGTGTATAAACTTATGCAATAATTGAAGATTTTCAGACAATGGTATGGTTTGAGTTACAGTAAATTTCATATTATTACTTATACTATGAAATAATTTTATATCAAATTCGGTGAAATTTCGCACATATTCTAACCTGTTTTCGATACGTAGGCTGGCACTAGGAAATTGCACCATAAAGATAATTGCTTATTAATTCAGGGAGCTAATCCCTTTATTAAGGGAATTAATTTAGGGAGCATGATGTATAAATTAAAATCAAATTCTGAAAAAAGCACCATACAGATAAAGAAATTTTTGGAAAATCTAATGGAAAAACGTTTCATTTCTTTCCAGTTTCTTCTTCATATTGAAAACGTAATTGAGATTTTAAAATTTAATGAAACATTCGCTATGAAAGAAGCATAGAGAGAAAAATGAAACGAAAACTCGGAAAAAATTGAGAAACGAGATGTTTCGAACTTTTTTTTATCGTCAAACTTTTTCAATAAGCCGGATGTAAAATATTGGGTTAAAAAAGGGACCCAAGGATTTTAAAAGCAGAGAGATAAGATCAAAGGGTGGGAAATAGGTGGGGGGAATGGGATAGGGCACAGAGAATGAGGTCGAGAAATAAAAAAGGAACCATGCAATGGAGGAGGAGAGAAAGAGATTATTAAAAATTAATGGCTGCCTTTTATCAAATTCGGAGCCGTATGCTGTCTCTGTTCCGCAGCTAAAAATATTAATGAGTCAAAAATAAAATTACAGGATTCAGAAAAAATTGGAGATAAAAATTAATTATTAAACTAATTTTATTCAAACTGGATTCTTCTGCGTCAGTTAAAAATGTTAGTGATTAGATTAACTAATTCAAATAATGTTTGAAAAAAAATAGACCATTATTATTAAAAAACATGAATGAAAGTGAACTCTCTTAAAGAACTTTTTAAAATTAGATAAGGGCGTAGCTTTTTTTCCAACTTACTTGATAATATTTTGATTATCAGATTTGCTTAAAAAAAAGTAAATATGTAATTATTATTTTGAGAAAGAAAAAATCCTGCATTATGTATAAGCCTAATTTTAATTATTCGGGGGAGGGGGAGGGAAATCAAGCTAAAGTTAGAAAATGCGTATAAAATAAGACCAGTCTGATGTCCTATTGAGGAATCTGAATATTGCAATATCATTAGCTACATTCAAAAACTTCGTCTAATCGTACTATGCGTGTCGTGTTAAGCTAAAGTACAATCCGTGCTGGAGTTAATATTTTTAATGTGCATGGTGTCCACTGACATCTATATAACTTGGACTGAGCTTAGCCGCCGAAAGGTGAAGCCACAAACCGCCATATTGTTATGTCTCAGACTTCTCAACATGCCGTGTTGTGTAGCATTACATTGTGGCAAAAAGAGTGGCATGTAAGAGAAAAAATTAAATTATACCGATAAGTGGTATTATTTACGTATTAATTGGAATGTAACAAGTAATCTTTTAAATGGGAATTATGTGGTAAAACTCCACCCGGCACCTTACTGACACTTTTAATTAACACTAGATAACTTAAGTTCGTCCATTCGAACCTTTTATTATGGGGACTATTTAGTTTGATTTTCCGTGCCAACTTATTTGCTGTTTGAGTTCGCTCAGGAAATAAGTTACAAAGCCAACGCTGGTATGAGAAAAGCAAGGTCTAGATTTATAATATTTCATAATTTGTAAAAGTTCATTTAAAATTGATTTATAAATGTGTATCGCTTAACGCTGTTTAAGTATTACGCGGTATTATTGAGACTCAGCGATGACGCCATCAACATAGGCCATCATTTCAATCTGAAAACTTCGCACCCTTTAAATTTGCAAATAATTCTTGACAAGAAAATTGCAGAGATTATAAAAAACACATAGAACTATTATTTGAATAAAAATAAAGAATTTTATTAAATAATAAACAATATTTTAATGACAACATGGTTGTCTTTAAGACACTTAATGAGAGCATGACTGTACAAGTGTCTGCGATAGCGCAATTGGTAGAGGCGTCGAACCCTTGACCTAATTGGGTTCCGGATCCTCACCTCTAGTAGGTCTCATCGGCCCTTGGTTTTCTGGGCGCTAGACGGACTAAGCAAAAATTTCCCTCAATCGGATATTTTTCTATGACAAACGTTGTGCCCTCTTTGGGTAATAGCAGACTACGATTTTTATGTTTTTCTTTTATGTTTCCTTCTTGGTTTCTGGTTTTCTCGGTTGCTGTTATTGTTTAATTGTTAGTTAACTGTTAGTTTATTTTCTGGTATTGTTAACTTCTGTTCTTTGTCTTTGCGTCCTTTTTCTTGGGTTTAATGTAATTTTATTTGTTGTTAGATTTTTCTGTTTTTTTAAATGAATTTATCATTAACCCCGTTTTTGGGCTTCGGCCTGTAGGGGGACAACACAAGGCTTTTCCTTCCAGCTGTCTCGCTGGTCGGTCCCCCCCCTGTTGTTGTTATAATTATAATAATAATTAATTATTAACAATTTTAGTATAGTTATTCAAAAGAATTTTATAAGTACAAGACTGATATTTTGTAGTCTTTCCAATAATGTCAATCTGCACCCAGAAACACTTATGTTATCAATAATACAACTTATTTAATGAATAATCCAAAATGAAAATTTGAATTTAAAATTTTTTAATGATAATTCTGTAGAATTTCTTGCATTATAAACCAGACTACTGACACGGCTTTGACAACATCTTCAATGGGTAAAATTAAACTTCCCCTATCTTAGTCTCGGGAGTCACGTGGATTTCGTCGGCGTCAGCGACCCGTGAAGACGAAGGGAGCTGATGACGTAAGGAGAAGGAAGGACGTCGAGCGAGTCACTCCGAAACGGACACGTGAATACAAGAAAGGAGGACAGAAAAGGTTTTGGCGGCGACGAGGAAAGGTCGATACGCACGGCCGGATTGACTCCGAGTATGAGCGAAACCCGTTACAGAATCTTTACTGCAACGGGCTAATGAAGGAGGATAATTATTCTGTATTCGTAATGCGAGAGACGCCAGCGAGGGAATTGCTAGACGACGGAAGAGTCGATGACGAAACGGCGTTAGCGGCCGGCGAGCGAGAGGAATTCGACTGCCGTCAAAAGATTATCTACTGGCAACGTGGCGAGCTTCAAGCTAGCGAGGAAGACGAGTTGCAGAATCGTCTCATATCCCTCATTGAGCGAGCCATCGTTTATCTGAACAGTGAGGCCACGACTGAGGAAATGCACGGAATAACACGAACTGCCTGCTACCTCGGGAGCACCGTTAACGACAAATGGAGGGCACCCAGCGAGCGAAGACGGAGAAACTCTTATTCACCAGATATTTGCTATTTACGGTAGGCCCTTTGTTTTAATTGATCATATATAGTGGTTACACGATAGTAACGGACTTGATTTGACTCTCTTATACGTGGAAATACAAATTGCACGTTTGGATCTGTTTCGAGTAATTTTTAACGACGACGCAGCTGGACTGGTCGAAAGTGAAGCAGTAATAGGGGTGTATCCGTTTCTCTCAGTGTCTACTGCTCGAGAGGTACAGTAGCTACCAAAAAATTGCACTTACCGCATTGTAACAAATGGAGCGTGTTTAATTTTTACGCCGCCAGGTGCGCAAGATTTTGGAATTACCCACTAGTCAAGGGTAGAGTCCGCAGAAGCTTTTAACTTGCCGAGTTATCATGTTTATCAAAAGGATCGACCTCTGGGTAACAACGCCAGTCAAGCATTTGGTGGAGCAGCTATCATTGTCAAACATGGCATTGATCATCGTGAGACTATCACTCCGAATTATGTAGGAATGGAAGCTGTTTCCGTGATAATAAATGACGCCGACGCAGGTGAAATTAAATTCATCTCTCTGTGTAATTCACCTAGGCACAAGCTTGGACCGTGCGAGCTTGATGAGCTGCTCTCTGGGCCCGTTCCAGTGGTTATGGCGGGAGACTTTAATGCTAAGCACCCTGTATGAAATTCCAAATGCTCCAACCAAAATGGCTATATCCTCTATAGATATACTCTAAACGAGATTGACACCTTTGTTGCTGGACCCCGTGATGACACGTACTACTGCCACCACTCTCCTGTCAGCGACCTGCTGGACGTTGTAGTTCTTGAAGGGTTCTTCAAGCCCTATAATATATTCACAGTCGACGACTTATCCTCTGACCACCGTCCAGTGATGCTTATGTTTGAGGGCTTAAACATCGATGTTAAGATTGGGCTTCACTCCAAACAAGATTAGAAACTCTTCAGGAATATCCTTAAAGAAAACAGCATTCCATATAAGGAGGTTATTGACAACAAGGACATCAATACAAATATCACTTCTATTACTTGTGTTATCAATGATGCTACAGCTCCCAGTGCTTCCACTACTGATCGTAAGCGTCCTGAAAATCTCGACCTCCCTACTTACATCAGGCGTCTCATACTTGAAAGAAATCCCCTATAGAAGGTTATGGCAGCGTAAACGACTTCCCTTCTTCAAGACGAAATACAACAGGCTAGCTCGCAAGGTCCAGGAAGAGGTTAAATCTTTACGTAATCAAAACGAAAAGCTGAAGTCCCTGTCAGTCCAGGACAATTCGCTCTGGGGTACTGTAAGGGCTCTAAAAGGAAACAGACGCATCAACTTGCCGCCGCTGCTTACCACAAATGGCAATGCTGTCACGGGTGATCAAGATAAAGCTCAACTGATCGCCTAATCCCTGGTTAAACAATTTACCACTCCTGGTGAGGACAACCCGGATAATTTCCCAAATATTCGTCTTGTAAACGATGGATGTATCGCATACGAGCTCACTCATCGTATTTCTACCTGTGAGAACACTATTGGTGTTCACGAAATCTCCGATGTCATCAAGCATCTTAAATACAGGAAAGCAGCAGGTATCGATTCCATCACAAACAGCACTCTCAAGAACTTACCTCCTAATGTTGTTGCGACTATTACCAGGGCCATGAATGACTGCTGGAGACATGGTTACTTTCCTGTCAAGTGGAAAGAATATGTTACCGTTACCATACCGAAGCTTAGTCTAAACCAGTAAGCTAGTTGCTCTCCCTGTCAACTATAGGCCTATAAGCTTGTTACCTGTGCTATCAAAAGTGTTTGAACGCGTCATTCTTAAGAGATTTAACGACTTCTGTGTGGCTAACAATCTTGTTCAGGAAGAGCAATTCGGCTTTCGCCCAGGTCACTCCTGCCAACTCCAGATCTGGAGGCTTGTTGCAGATTTAAACACTCCTCTTAACTGAGCTAAATATGGTGGTCTTGTGTTTTTGTATGTCCGAAAAGCTTTTGATCAGGTTTGGCATGATGGCCTGATATATAAAATGGTTACTTGTGGATTTCCGGATGATCTTATTGCCTTGATTAGATCCTTTCTGTCGAACAGGATATTTTGTGTTAAGGTTGGCTGCTCCATGTCAAACCCGTGTGACGTCAAAGCTGGTGTTCCCCAGGGTTCTGTTCTTGGCCCTGCACTCTTCAAGTTTTTCATCCATGACTTCCCAACATTTACAAAATGCAAGCTGTATCTGTTCGCTGACGACGCGTCCATCATGACCACTCCTCGCGTTCCCGCTCATGTCACATCTCGATTGCAGAATGCCTTACATAAGTGCGAGAAATGGTTTGCTAAGTGGAGACTGAATCTAAATGTTGACAAATGCAAGACAATGTTCATTACAAAGAAACTTCGGAAACCCCCGAGTCCTCTCTTCCTTTCCGGTAAAGAGCTCGAATGGGTAAAACATTACAAATACCTCGGAGTGGTAATAGATGCCAAGCTAAATTGCGGCGACCATGTCTCCTACGCCATCAACAAGGCAAAGAAGGCAAAGTTCAGTCTGATAGCTCTTCTGGGGCGAAACAGCGCGCTTGGAGTGGACTGCAACTATTGATGTATAGGATGTTAATCACACGCAAACGCAAAAACCCTCCAAGGCCCCTCATCCTATATGGTAGGAAGCTTGAGTGGGCTAAAAATTATAAGTACCTCGGAGTTGTGATTGATACCAAGCTCAAATGGAACGACCATGTCCAATATTCGCTTAACAAGGCTAAGAAAGCGACGTTTAGTCTCATCGCGCTTCTGCGGCGAAACAGCGCTCTCAGAGTAGACAGTAAACTTCTCTTATACAAGGTAGTGATTCGCGCCATCCTACTTCACGGTATGCCTGCTTAGGCTTCCATTTGCAAATCAAGATGGAAAGATCTTCAGACCTTCCAAAATGTTACCCTCCGGTCCATTGCTCAACTTGAAGAGCTGCCAACAATCTCTTTATCTATGAAGATCTGGGGATGACCCACATTGGTTCCTATGTTCAAACACTTCTCAGGAACATGCTGCCCAAGATGGAACATCATGAAAATACCCTGGTTGCTGGTATCCTGGGCACCCCTCTTCGAAGACCCCGTCATATCCTGGATGTCAATTTCGAGAAAATTAACAAGGCCGAGTTTCCCAACTACTGGATCTACTAGATCCAAGTTTGTTCGGATTCGCTATTCGTCAATCCACAATCTGATTCTCGTCCCTACCATGAATGACTCAAGAGGTTCATCAGGCTTCTTTCCCACTTCAGTGTACCTCATTTGGCTTACTATTTCGGCGAGCGTGTAAAGTGAGCTAAGGCTCCTGGACCACTCGTACAATCTTTTTCACTACACTGATCGATTGTCGATTGTCGATACAATCTAAGAAGCAATCTATTGTGTTGAGTATCCCCAAGCAGGGGCAAAATCCTGAAATTCCGGCGAGCTACCGACCTATAAGCCTGCTACCCTCGATGTCCAAAGTGTTGGAGAAAACGATTCTCGTAAGATTCCAAGACTACTGTCTAGCAAATGACCTTTTTTCGGGAAGAGTAGTTTGGCTTTCGTGCTGCCCACTCTTGTTCGATGCAGATATGGAGGCTCGTTGAAGACCTGAGTACCTCCCTGAACCTCTCCAGGTACTGTGGTATTTCTCGATGTCAGTAAAGCTTTTGACCAGGTGTGGCATGAGGCCTTGTCTACAAAATGATCAGACGGGTTCCCTGCCGATTTGATTTTGTTGGTGCAATCCTTACTTGACGGCAGGTCCTATCAAGCCAAAGTTGGAGGAAATCTTTCCACGCCCCGTGTTGTAAAGGCCGGTGTCCCTCAGGGTTCTGAACTCGGGCCTGTGTTATTTAATTACTTTGTACATGATTTCCCGAAACCCGATAATTGTAATCTGTATTTTTATGCGGAAGATACTGCCATTATGACATGGGCACACCAGCCGGCTCACGTTATCACTCGGCTGCAGTGCGCCTTGAAGCAGTTCGAAGACTGGTTTAACTGCTGGAAGTTGAACCTTAACGTCGAAAAATGCAAGGCTTTGTACCTCAATAGGAAGCTCAAGCGTCCCCCAGATTCTCTTCAATAAGAAACTGGACTGGTGGACAACTACAAGTTTCTGAGAGTTATCATTGACTGAAGACTCTCATGGAACGGCATGTCCTATGCTCTGAACAAAGCAAAGAGGGCTATCCACAGTATTATAGCTCTCATGGGTCGCAACAGCACCCTCAGCATTGACAACAAGCTACTTCTGTACAAGTCGATTATCCGGACCATACTCCTCTATAGCATGCCTGCGTGGGCGACTATCTGTAAAACCAGATGGAGTGAACTACAGTCATTCCAGAAAGTGACCCTGAGGACCATTGCCCAGCTGGACAAAAGGGCAGTGAAAAACCAATCCATCCACTTGGATTTAAACATGGCGCATATCGGAAAGTTTATACAGAATCTCCTTTTGAATATGATACAGAAGATGAAGACTCACGACAATAAACTTGTGAATGGCATACTGAAGAACTCATTGAATATGAACTGGCATACGAATTATCGTAAACCGAGGCACGTTCTTGACGTCAATTTTGAAGATATTTGCAACGTTTCTTTCCAGGACTACTGGAAGATGTGATAATCTTCTTTCTCCTTGTATTTTTTATTTCGTTTTTCTTTTGTTTTTGACAATCGTCAATCTTATTTTCTTTTTTTTATAATATGGAAGACCGCTTGGGTTGGTTAGGCTTCTTGACTATCAGTTTATTTCTTTTGGAGTTTATTCTGGTTAGATGAGCTTTTTGAAAGCGCTGCTTTCGTCCCATCCTAACAAATGTACACTTCACTGTTCGATTGTCGATTGTCAATACAATCTAAGATTCCCGGATACAATCTATTGTCGATCGTCTAGGCTGGACGTATTTGGAAACTTCTTCATTGGAAGACTTCATAATTGTAAGTAGGCCTTCACGGTTTTTAGGTTTATATTCTCTCTCAATTAACTTTGTTTTTCATTTAGTCAATCATTTCGTTTATTAATTTCGATAGGGTTAAATATCGTAATTATTATTATTTTTGAAGACTTCTATAGGCGCACCGCATACAAAATTTTTCGGAAGGGTGAAAGTGTCTGATCCGTCACGCTCGGAAGTGAAACGTATTCCGGTAAAACTCGGGAAAACTCGGATTTTTTTATTTTAGTCGTAGGTAGTTTATTAATTATTAAGATAACTTGAAAACGAATTAACTTTACCACACTCTGTTTTCATAAATCCATTAATATGGGACAGAGCACGAACAAGTTCGAACGTGAGAGACCGTGAATAGGTATGCGCTCTAATGGTACAATTATGATACACCCTTAAAAATTTCCTATAACAAGATATGGCAGGTAGTATATCAAACAATTTGTTACGATGTGTCATGAATGAATATATAAGAGTAAGTAGTGATAGCAGACATTGGTCTAGTGACACGTGTACGTGTAACGGTCTCATAAATGAATATAACGCGTAAATAATGATACTGGGAATTGTTTAGTAGCACGTGCCTTAATGGTATCCTGTGGTACAGTTGTAATTTTCAGTGGTAAAATATGACATGTAATATATCAAAAAACTCCTAACAACGTATCATGACTGAATATAGCGAGTAAATAATGATACTGGAATTGGTTTAGTAGCACGTGCCCTAATGATACAATATGGCACCATATGGTACTGTTGTTACTTTTAATGCGTAGATATGGCATGTAATATATCAAACAACTCGCAACAGCGTGTCATGACTGAATATAACGAGTAAATAATGATAGTGGGAATTGCTTTAGTAGCACGTGCCCTAATGATACAATATGGCACCATATGTTACTGTTGTAACCTTCAATGCTAAGATATGGCATGTAATATATCAAACAACTAACAACGTGTCATGACTGAATATAACGAGTAAATAATGACACTGGAATTGGTTTAGTAGCACGTGCCCTAATGATACAATATGGTACCCTATGGTACTGTTGTTACTTTTAATGCGTAGATATGGCATGCAATATATCAAACAGTTTGCAACAGCGTGTCATGAATATAACGAGTAATTAATGATACTCGATATTTGTTTAGTAGTACGTTTTGGAATCGTATTATTAATGGTTTCATTACAGTCTCCTTGGGCTTTTCAATGCATGCAAATATATTGTATGTAATCTAGAAGTGATCTACTGGATGGTTTTGAAAAGGATGTAGTGAGATACCCAGCGATGTTCCGCACCTTAAAATAAAGAGAATTTTCCTCTTTTGTTCTGTCGAAATTGCTTACTTAAAGTAGTACACAGCTCGTGAAATTTGGTTAAACGTAATAAAAGCACATAAAAAAAAACTAAATCAAAAATAAACACTACCACGTGTTCCATTAATAGGTTTCTGCGAAATACCTGTCCACTAAACTCGACCATTCTCACAGCCTACTGAAAGATTCGTATTTACTAGATCTCAGAAATGAACTTGTCGACAAATTTGTGAAGACGTGTAAGTGGGGGGGAGGGTTCTAGAAATTAAGGCCTCGACAAGTTATATCTGTATTTTTGCGCCTTTTACACAAGTTATATCTGTACGCAGCCGGGGACAAACACAAACATCCACGCCCACGGCGGGATTCGAACCCACAGTCAGGCGGACTCGAGAACTAGAAAGCCTACGCCCGATCCCTCTCAGCCACCATGTGCAAGTGGATAATGATCGAGAGATACAGTATTAAAGTCTCCTTAAACCAGTTTACATTTCTTGTTGGCTGGATTGCTACTTGCGGTACGACGGACATTCATACTAGCGAGTGTTCAACGGACTGTATGATTTACTAACGTCATTCATGCGCTTTTGTTTACGTTATGGGCGGATTTTTACTCGGTACGAGAAGTTTCCGAGTTACACAGTCAAAATTGTAACAAGTGCTAGTTAGTACCCACAAGTGTGCACGTGTTATGATGTTGAATGAGTAACTCAGAAAGAACTTGTTGGAATTCGATCAAATTTTAACGGCAAACAGTCTTATGTACCCTGTTATTCCCCCAAATTTCATTAATCTAGGCCTTACAGAACCTGAGTTATTAACTTGTTGATCTTGGTGGCGGCATTTTTATTTCTGTTCATATATGTTATCGTTCAAATTCGGACCCATGTTCATATGAACTTTTTTGCTTAGAATCACCCATACTAACTCCCTTAGAAGTTTGTACAATGAATTCTGAGACACCCTATATATCATTCACCTATACATTACTTATAATCGATTACAGTCGCCATAAAAGTTTTCACTTCGGTTGTGTGGTTCTTAAGCACACTCATTTTTTTATATTATGCTGCGAATTATTTTATGAAAGTCTGTGTTTATTTTACTTTATGCGCGAAGTTTGTGTTTATTAGCGCTAGCACCTTGTATGTAAGAATGCCTCCAGTCAAAGACAAAGTTCAAAACTACAAAGATACGTGAAATCGTGGGAGAGGATCCCAGAATTAAAAGGTATTCAATTCGTTCTATTCATTCCTGTATTCTTTTAATCGTATAACTTAAATCGAATAATTTAGATAAAAAAAATTTCTTTAGACTGGATAGCTCCTGATCCAACAGGTTCACCCTACCACGCATACTGTCGGTACTGTAATGCCAGCTTCTTGCCCGCAAATCGGATATGCTTCAGCATGCAAATTCCAAAAAACACCTGGCGAAAGTGGACATGGAAAAATCTGCAAAAACATGCAAACAACTGCCGTTTGCAACAAAGTATTCTGCAAAAGAGAAAGAAGCCGAATTGAAATTAAGCGTTTTCATAGCCGAACATACATCAATTCACACGGTGAATCATTTATGTGAGTTATTTCCAAGTATCGATCCCAAATCTGGTAACATCAAATCCTGGTAAAATATCTGATACACAATGTGAATGGGAAAATTTACCAAGTAAAAGAACCATGCTACTTCACTAGAAGCATTTTGGGGTGAAGTTAACAGTGATCGTGACGCTGCAGGTAATAAAAGATTTGGACGCGTTGCCGATTTAGCATTAAAATTTATAGTGCTACCAACTTCCACTAATTTTCCCAGTCTGGGATAATTAAAAGCAAGCTTCATAACCGTCTGTCTGTTCAAATGGTAAATGCCATCATGAATGTAAGATATCATTTAAAGCGAAATGACATGACGTGTGTAAACTTCAAACCCTCTGAAAACATGCTTGAAGGAAGCGATTTTACAAAATATGAAGATATGTTTAATTCATTGGAAATACCTTTTGAATAATAAAAAGTGATTTTTTAAGATGCGATAGTCTTTCTTTTCTTTAAAATGTCCAACGGAATTTTCGACGGTTTTTGTGTAAAAGTCAGCGGAAAACAGCGGATTTTTTTCTGAAATCCAGCGGAGGCGCCACCAGAAAGTCTGGCAACACTGGTTAAAGGTCACTGAAATAAAAGGGTACAAGAAGCCTATGAGAAAAAGAGTGTGCAGGGACGGACACAAAATGAACATAGAGGTAGAAAAATATGAAAGAACATTAAAAAGAGGAAATAAAAGATAAAGAAAAAAGGGGGAAAAGAAAAGGGCTCGGAGAGCTTACGACAAATTAAGGAATAGCTGAAGTTGGAGAGGGATATGGGAAAGGTAATGAGGGAATGGTGTCTTTGCTAAGGTTAATGCCATTAGGGGTGAGGGAATTTAATTTCCAAATCTGAAAAGACTCGAATTGCTTTCTCTCTTTTTTGTTATGGAAGTTACTACGAAGAATATAAAGAGTGGCCAGGGGAATTAAAGTGTTTAGCGACAGAGGTGTCAGCATTGCTAAGGATGTCGAATTTATGCCCGGCAAATCTGGAACGTATGGTATTGCCAGTCTCACCAACGTACTGTTTCTGGCCTACTCTGCAATGTAACAGGTAAATAAGGTTGTGAGAAGTGCAGGTCAGGTTCTGGTTGAAAGTAAAGGAGGAAGCACTGCTGGAAATGGAGATCGCAGGGTTAAGAAAATGGCAAAAGCCACAACGCTTTTCATTGCAAGGAGAACATCCCTTAGTGGAAGTGCGTGGTTTAGTAATAGCAGCATGGACCAGAATATCTTTAAAATTAGATGTCCGTTTAAAAGAAACTTTAGGTGGTTCTGGTAGAATGGAATGGAGAAGAGGAGAGTTGTCAATTATATGTTGATGTTTCCTTAGGATATTTTTAATACTATTGAGGGTTGGATGATAATATTTTTAATACTATTTTTTTTTAGCCAAATAGTCATTGATTGTAAAATCTGTAATTGAAATTGTTCTACACTTCTAATAGGATATCTATGCAAATCGTTAAATCTTTGCCCTTCAAATGCGCTTTTTACACGGACTATTTTCCACCATTTAATAAAAATTTCTATAAATAAGCAAGTTTCTTCAAATTCTTTGAAATTTACACAATCTTTAGCAAAACATCTGAGTACAGCAATATTTTTTTTCTTTAAATATTTTCAAGGCTAAATTTACAGTTCGCCTATGAATACTAAATAGATATAGCACTTTCTTCGAAAGTAAATGACCGAACTTAATTTTGTTCCTGTTTATACTGTATATAACTTCAAAATGTTTAAGATATGCTTTGTGAATAACATTAAAATTATTCATATCTGGAAAATTAAGACATTGGTCTTTTTAAGTAATCCAGTTGTTTCGATCACACTTGTTTGTAATTATATGCACTAAATGAAATAAAAAAATAAAAATCTGGAATTATCTAGAGGATGTGGAACAAATGGGCACAAAATATTATTAGGATTTAAAAGTTCAAAGGCTTTTCTGTTAACACAATTATTATCAGAGATTAAAGAACTTATTTTAAAACGTATATTTTCCATTTCATTTATAGCCTTAATTATCATTTCTTTTAGCTCATTCACTTTTAGCATGCAGACAAGCAAAATAATAACTACATCCTTATGATCAGATAAGATAGACGAAATCATAAATATTTGTGCAGTATTTGCAGGGGTCGTTGCATCAGAAGTGCTTGAACCAAAAAGCACTAGTAAGGTTCAATATAAAGCATCAAACAAGGTTCAATATAAATTTCATCCAATAGTAAATTTACACAAAGCTCATGCTCTAAAAAATTTCATTTTGCTTTGCAAGTATGAAACGCTTCCATGAAGGGTGTGAGTTAAAGTAGAAAATTTGCAGATTAATCTTTGCATTGTTCTTGGATGAAGAATACACAGTAATTCATAATTTAATAAATTTTTATATGGTGCAGTTGATGAAATAAACAATAATGCAGCCATAATCATAGTTTTGTTAGAATACCTATGGCTATTTTTTGTGTGATATACAGTACAATTTTTTCTAACAGAAATTGGATTTGATCTGAAGGGTTCTTTTGATTTACAGATTTTAAAAGAGCAATAACATTTTCCATTTCAGATTTCACTTCACATGAGATTTTTTCCTGCTCAATACTTTTCATTATATTTTCAAGATCTGCTTTAAATTGTAAAATATTTTTGCCACTTTGCTTATTATTAATGTTACATTCATTAATAAAAACTTCAAATGAAAGATTGGGCGTAATCTTTATATAGACTATATATAAAAAAAAAATAATTTTAACAATAAATTTCATTAAAAATATTTTTTAATAAGAAAAATTGTTCCCTATTAATGTCCCAACATTTTATATATATTGGAATGTCCACTCTGTTACAACCATTTCAAAAATAAATTAAATTGAATCTGGCAACAGTTTTGAGATTACTAATTAGTACAACTTCCATGCCTAGTCAGCCATTTTAGATTCCACAGTCAACAAGCTAGGTAAGACTCATTCTTTTTCTCTAATAGGTAATTTAAGTTTTTTAATGATTAATAATTTTAATCATTTAAATTAATGATTAAAAAAAGTTTATTTCCTATTGCATATAAACTAGTAAATTTAATTTTATTTTTTTATTTAATATTATTTTCTTAATTATTACTTTTTTATTTTTATTAGAAAAGGTTCTTTTAGACTTAATTGTCCAGTCTGTTAATAGTCCACTCTGTTACATACTCTGGGACATGTCATGTTTTTGCATGAAAAATGAGAATCGTTGTGTTTTGAGAAAAAAGTTTATGCTTGCCGAATGAAACAAAATCTTAATACAAACAGAATACCAAGGAATAAAACCCTTAAAGTTTCAGATATTTATTCCTCTCCTTCGTCAGGTGAGTCCAGTGGTGTATCTGATGATGACGAACAGGCAATTAAAGAAGTGCTAAATGTGTGAAAGTGAAGTCCTAAATCTGTGAAAGCCGGCATATACATGCTTGCTGAATTTAAAGCTGTTGTTGCTAGAAAATTAACATATAAATATGTTCTCGTAGCTCAGAGTGACATTGAAGAAGATGGCGAAGTTAAAGTTATGAGCTTAAGGACAGCAAATAACGAGCGAAAATTATTTAAAACTATTAACACAGATATCTCCTATGTTCATTTTGATCAAATTTAAAAAATCCTACCAGAGCCAAAGTTAAAACTGTTAACTGGACGTTTATATTATGAATTTCAATTGGCTGTTGATGTTTTCCAAAAAGCTTGATATATGTAATAAGTAAAATTAATACAAAATTTATGAAAGTAGAATGTTATTTGTCTGCTATTCTTTCATAAAGTTATAGATTAATGCTATCTACAGCAGTTGTATCTACTCTGTTACAGGTATGTCCACTCTGTTACAACTATGTTCACTCTGTTACAGAAGTGTTTTTATTGTAATTTCAATTTAAAAAATCAAAAAAAAATTGAATTAAGAGTATTAACCTGTTTAAATAGATGGAATTCTACCCAGAATAGTACAATTTTGATCTTATTTAGTTCTATTTGATATTTTAATCTAATTTTTACACATAGTTTTTTTCAATTTTGCATTTTGAAGCATGAAATCTAGCAAAAAAATTAAATTTACTCTTTATCATAAAATTTTCGTGCATTTATATAAAATGTTCTTTTGTTTGTGTTGCACAAAATTATTTGAAAAAAAGCGAATTTACATAATTCAATGCAAAAAATTTGTTGAAAAAAAGCGAATTTACATAAAGCGAACAATAAATTACAAAATTTAATTGTTCGACTTCTCCTTAAGTGTTCACTCCAGCTCATATGATATCATTCTACTTAGCGAAACATGGTTGAACAAGAAGATTCATAATGGCGAACTTTTCGACGAAAGATATGTTGTTGAGAGAAAAGACAGGTCTCTCGAGTGTCAAAAAGCAGATGGGGGAGGTGTCTTGATTGCTTTAAATTCCAAGATCACTTACTCAAGAATTGATTTTCAATGCGACATTTCTCCGATAGATTATATTCTTATTCTGGTTGACCTTATTGGAGTAATCTATATTCCACCATACATAAATACGGCTCAATATCAGCTGTTCTTAGACAAGTTATCTTCAGTCGCTCTCTCAACCTGTGACAACTTTCTTATTGTTGGAGATTTCAATGTGCCTGTTTATATCCCCATTAGCCCCTGTTCAACTTTTTCAAGTTTATCTTCGTCTATGTCCTTACACAACTTCATGCATTCCCTAAATTGTCAGCAACTAAACTCTATTCAGAATTCGCAAGGCAAACTGTTAGACCTTGTTTTTGTCAATTTTGCAAGTTTCTCCTGTTTCAAAGACAGTGGACTAGTGCCTGAAGACATTTTCCATCCGCCCCTGCATATAATGGGGAGCGTCTTCAGTAAACATGAAAAGTATGCCCATATTTCTTATCGCTACAATTACAAAGCTGCAGATTTTAAATTGTTTTATAAACTCTTATCATCTGTTGACTGGTCCTTCTTAGAGACATGTGATAAAGTCGATGATATGGTTCAAAGCTTTTATGATACTTTTCATCACATACTCTCTTTTTTTGTCCCTATAATTAAAGATAAAAAAATTAACAGTTATCCCATCTGGTTCACAAATGAAACAAAAAAATTATTAAAGCTCAAGCACAAAATTAGAATGAAACTTAAAAGAAACCCTCTACCCTCTTATAAAGAAGAATTTAGTCAATTGCGATCCAAAGCCAAAGCACTCATAAAACGAGATTTCAAGAACTACATATCATCAGCTCAATCTAAAATTAAATCAACCCCCAAAATTTTCTGGAACCTGATAAAAAAGCTTAAGGATTCCAATAATGGAAGCCTTAAAAACAAAATGTTCTAAATGAATAGAAAAATAGCCGAAACTGTGGATACCTAATTTTATTGAGTCAGTAAAATTTTTTCTATGTGCAGTAGTATTTTCTGTTTTTTCCTTTATTTAACAAAATCTTCTTAAATGGTGAATGCTTGAACTCCGCGGAAGATATTGCAAATGGCTTTGCAAACTACTTTAACTCGGTATTCAACCCCTCTACCATTGATAACTCAAAATGCTTTGAGGAAGTCTTCCCACGCAGTTATATTCTTAATGACAGGGTGGAATCACCAGGACCTCTCACCGAATTCTCATTGTCTGAAATTCATACAGCCATCATCAAAGTTAAAAACACAATCTCCATCGGTTCAGATGGCATTCCCTCCTACATCTATAAAGCCTGCAGTGCTTTTCTCATCTGCCCTCTAAAACACATCTTCAATTTTTCAATCAAAACCGGCACTTTTCCTCAATTATGGAAAAATACCAAAATTGTTCATTTGTACAAAAACAAAGGTGATTCAAACAACATAAAAAATTACCGCCCCATTTCTATACTTTGTTTTCCAACAAAAATTTTTGAATATGCAGTCTATCAAAGAATCTATCCCACTGTCTCGCCCCATATTTCTCCCTACCAGCATGGCTTCGTGAATGGTAGATCAACTCAATCGAATCTCATGGACTGTATACATCTCATTGGTGATAGGATTGCCCAAAACTGTGAGGTTGACCTAATATACATCGATTTTGAGAAGGCGTTTGACAAGGTGGGCCATTTCCTTCTTATTAAAAAACTTTTACTATTTGGATTGCATCACTCGCTTGTCAAATGGCTATGCTCATACCTTACTGATCGAACAAACTATGTTGTCATAAATGGCACTAACTCCAAAAGTTTCATATCCTCTCCAGGGTTCAATCTTAGGACCATTATTATTTCTCCTGTTCATTAATGACATACAAGTTTTAGTAAAATCATCCTCTTTGTTTTTGTTCGCAGATGACATCAAAGCGGGCAAAATTATTCGTGAAACTAGACTGCTTGATTGCTTTGATTTGCAACTAGATTTATACTCTATTAGTTCTTGGTGTATCGAAAATAAAATGTACACTAATGAATAGTGTCGCTCGGTCACTTACTCACTGAAACATTCTCTTCATAGCTTCTCGTACACCCTTAACGGTTCTTCTCTTGAGAAACAAACTACCACAAAGGTTCTAGGGGTCTTTTTTAAGCACAACCTGTCTTTCACCGACCATATAAACCACATTATCTCTAAAGCCTATAGAATCTCTTATTTCATTGTTCGCAACTCCACACGTTTCAATAGCACAGAATTTTCTATTTTCTTATTCAACTCCCTCGTAAGACCCGGTTTAGAGTATGCTTCGACCATCTGGTCTCCGTACAATGTTACGTTACAGCGGCGGCTTGAGAAAGTTCAAACTGATTTTCTAAGCTCCCTTCTTCACTTATCAAATCATAACTCTTACCTCAGAGATCACTTTCGTTGTGAAACGCTACTTAACAGACGTATTTACCTATTCTGTTAGATTTCTCTAGTTCATAAAACTACGCATTCCCAAACTGAACTCAAGAAACGCTGATATATTTTATTTACCACTAACTAAGAAATGTATTACAAACTATCTCCCTTTCAATCGATTATGTAAATTAGGCAATATATTCTCAAATTTATTTGGTATTAACTTTTTAAATTACAATGAATTTAATGTTATAATTTATGAACATGTAAACTCTTTTTGTTATTACTGATGCTTATTGTAAAATTTTTTGTTTCAATATTTGTTTTGATGTTTCAATTTTTGTTCTTATATTTGATTTTTGATGTTTTCAATTGTTTGTTCTTATATTTGTTTTCCTGTAAGCTGTCATTGGGCATTTCTAAGCCTGTTGCTTGCAATAAATAAATAAATAAATAGATAAAACAAAGTGGATAAAACCTCCCATAACCAATCAATAAAACTATGAAACTCACATATTAATATTAAATTAGCTAATTAATTTTTACAATACAGATAAATTCAATCTATAACTATTATTTAGCATTAATTTAAGTTAGATTAGATAATTTTTTTAAAAAAATTTTGAAACATCATTCTCGTGAGAATGACCCATATACATGTAGCATATCCTCTATGTATTACAATCTGTTTAATTTAATATAACGATTACGTTATTTTGAAAATTTTAAATTCTCATGGTTATTAGTAACTATGCCAGTAATCGTAAATATGTTAAATTAAGTTAATTTATACAGGGTGGGGCATTTATCTTGAGACAACTGAATATCTCGGAAACTAAATATTGTACGAAAAAGTGTCCAAAATCAAAATGTATTATTTCGGGGGGG